>MNCI01014668.1:330783-346268 GCA_015680685.1 Gnetum montanum
ATCATGGAAAGTGATATTTCATTATATATTGATTTAAATTTCTATAATCCACACATACTCACAATTTTCCATTTTTCTTTGGTACCAAAACTATGAAACTAACCCATTCACTATCCATGATAGAATAAATTACTGCTTCTCTTAATAATTTAGTGAGTTTTTTTTCATAGCTTTTTTAGGACAAGGTTAAGCCTTCTATGAGGTATTCATATTCTTTTAGCTCCATCCTCTAAGTACATATGATGCTAATACGTGTTTGAAGATATTCCTTCCTTTAAATCTTCATATTTCCAAGCAAATACATTCATCTTTCTTACTAATACATCTTGTACCTTGTACTCTTTTTAAGTTTTCAATTCAATACTTATGATTAAGAGTCTTTCCTTAGCTAGAAAGATGTATTTAAAGGTAATTAGTAGTTCCCTAAGTTACATTGCATTTTTTTGTAGGATTTTTTAATAATGTTAGTGTGTCAAAACTAAAATCTACTTACTAGTTAATTTGTTCATGAAGCTCTTGATCTTTATGGTTAATTTCAATTGTATGTTGCTCGTTGAGAATAACTATTTCTTCATTCTTAGTTAACATCATTGAAGCCACTTTGTAAATCACTTTTACATATTTTATACATCTTTCTAAAACATTATTATCAAGATTAAAAATCTTTATGTTAAATGTTGTATTGGTAAAGAATAGTTGCATCAATCCCAAGTGATAGTGAATTACAACATTAGTAGTAGCTAACAAAGGTCTTCCTAGGGTGATAGCAAGGTAATTTGAATCATAAACTTCAAGTATGAAAAATTAGTAGGATATAATCCATACTTAACCTTAATTATGGCTTCCTCTACTATTTCTAAGGATGATATTATTGTATCATCTATCAAGGATATAATCATGTTCATATTTTATTGTCTAAAATGACTAGTTATTGAGCTAACTTAGATGGGACTATGTTTATACTTTCTCCTAAGTTTAGTAGTGCATTTTGAAGATGTCTATCCTTGATGGTAATATCAATGGTTCTAGTTCTAATAACCTTATCTATTTTATAATATTTGTTGTCTAATTTCCTACGTATAATTGTCATGGAATCTTTATTTATATCTTTTTGATACAAAAACTTTTAAGATACTTATAATAAAAAGTAGTGTCTTAAATTACTTGATACAATAAAATGTTGAGATGTATATCCTTAAAAAGTTTTTCTAGATGGTCATCCTGATGTAGTTTCTCAACCAACTTATTAGGGTATGGTATTAGTATGTCCTTTGTATTCTTTAATGGAAGTTTAGGAGGTATTAATAATTATGATGCAAAATTAAAGGATGATGTTATTATTAAATGCTTATTTACTTTGCCTGGTCATTGTTATCATCTCTCTTATGTCCATCATCTTCCTCATATACATTTGGATAACTAATGATTTATGGTGGTTTAGTACATGTAACTCTTGTTTAATGATGTAGGGGTTCCTTTGTTGTTTTACCACTTCATGTGGGTAGTTGGTTTACTTACTCTTTATAATTCTTTAATAAAATTGGATTAGGCTTAGGCTAAAAGGATAGTTATATTTGTTCTAAATCTTGAAATCTATGCCTAATATCCTCTTGTAGTTCATATAGTTTTTCCTTCTATATTATTCAATTTTATTTCTAATTAATCATAAATAGAGGATTTTCTAGTTTAAATTTAGTTCAAAGTATCTCAAAGTAAAACTTCTCCAGCCATAGCCTCCCCTTCTTTAGCTTGATTTTTGCCTTTGTTGAAACATCTTAAAAAATTTATCTACAAACATTTTGAATGAGTTGATGAAGTAAACATTCATGGTTTAGATTCTTTAGACACAAAGCTTTAAATCTATCAAAGTTGTATTTATAATCTTTGTTCTCACTTTGAAAAAAAATCATCAAATGGTTTTGTAAGAAATGTAGCTTATCTTTAGACAAGAAGTGTTGTAAAAATGTGTTTTCAAACTCTTCCTATGAAGTTATTAAGGTTTAATTTTTTTAACCAAAAATATATCTGATCATTAAGGCTTGACTTGAATGCAACCATATTTATATGATCCTCACCATTCAGTACTAGCATGACAAGTTATCATCAGTATCCTCACCTTGTCCTAACAAAATGGGGTTGGATGCATAAGTTCACTTTGACCATTCACCTCTATAAAGGACTAGATATTTCACTATTTTCAATTTCTTTAGATCATCTTCAATTGCTTTTTGCCATGTCTTCTTTATCTTCCTTTTGATAACTTCTTTAGAATAATGGTGTAGTAACCTTATGTTATAGGCCATTTCTGTGATCTTCTTTACATATGTTCAAAACATCTAAATTGTCTTTCTTGTAACTTATCTAAAATAGAATCACTCTAAGTCTTCCTTTAATATTTGTATTCTGTAGTTTGTCTATTTTGGTAATATTCTACTATCATCTTATCATTTTCATTTCTACCATACTAATTTATTATTCATGCTCCTTTTATATTATCTAATATTTAGCACCATATAAGATAGAAGGCCTTATTGCTATCTTGTAAATTTTTTAAAAATTTTGTTAGTATTCTTTTATCAAATAGAATACTACTAACCTATCCCTATTTTGATCATCTTGCTTCAATCCTATTTCTTATATTTTTATCAATATTACCATCTAATTAGAGCATTGATTCTAAGTAATAAAACTGTTTGTAGTAAGGGATTTTATGGACTTGAATTATCACTTATATTTTACCATTGTTATTGTTGTTATTGAAATTGCATTCCATATATTTTATCTTACTTCTACTAATTTTTAATCCTTCTGATTCTAGAGCATGTCTCAAATTCTCCATTTTAGAAACATTTTCTAGGGATATATCCACCAACATAATATCATTTGCAAATAGCATATACTAAGGGATTTCATCTTTTATTTCCTTTTTTAATTCATCTCTAGCTAGTAGTATGTTGTCTCAAAATCCCTCAAATGAGTAACAGGATCCTAATCATCTGTTTCTCAAGAGATTAGTAGTATGTGAATATTCGTAACTTTCTCATCCTTAAGAAAAATATAAAATAAAGAGCCTATGAAATATTTCTCATTTTATCATTTAATAATTCACCTATAGTTGTACATGGTCTTAGAGAAAAATGATTTCCTTAGTAATCAGGAAATGATGGTATTAGTTTAGGTGTTAAGGATCATGTGGTAGATGTTGAGGATCTAAAGGTCATAGAAGTGTTTAAGGGAATTTCTATAATTGGGCCATCTACAATGTTTGAATTGGACAATCAAACCAAACTCCTATCATAGTAGTGAAAAATGATTTTGAGGAGAAAGATCTAAAATTACTAATGTGTAGGTCACTCATGTTGGTAAATAAAATTTCTTACACCATATAATTAATCTTCAGATTTAAAAAAGATGCTTGAGATACATTACTTTTACCTTCATCTAATCCCATATGGGATGTGTCAAAATGAGATTCCATTGGTTCAAAGAGTAGATTATTAAATGAAAATAAATTACATTACCTTGATTTCATGAATTCTTCTCTTTATTCTCCTTAGAATGTATCTGATGTATTAATTAGTAACTAATTCTTTTATTTTCTTTTATTACTCCTAGTTGCTTGTGATTTATAAAATTTATGCACTTTTAATTTCAGAAATTTTAGAGGGTTTATATTATTTTAAGTTTTTAAATCTCCATTCCTCATTAAAAAATGGAGTTTTCTACAATGTTCCTCTTATACCTACTAGTAACTACCAATTTTGATTAGAGCCTAGTAGGCTTAGTACTTACTTGCTCATGTGAACATTTAATACTAAACATTTATTACTTAAACAACATAATAGGAATGAATAAGTTATATACTATATTAAATAATAAACTTCAAGTTCATACCCCATGTTTATATAAGCATAAATCAAAAGAAAACTAGATATTTTATCAATTTTTATACTTATTCCTAATTGATTATGATTATTTTAAAAAAACATATACAAAATTTCTAGGGGTAGGAAATCTACTTGGATCTTTTAGATTTCACTAGGTGATATTTTATCTATTATGTACATGGAAACACTTATCTCTTTATGTGTTCTATTATCCCATGTAAGAGAAATCTAATATAATTCTTGTTTAAATATTAAATTTAAAAATAAACTTTTCTATCTTAAAATTTTTAGATTAAAAATCATAGATCTAAGGGACTGTCATTTTGAGTAATGGTAAGGTGTTCATTTCTTAAGTTGAAGACCTAGGTTCGATACTAGGCATAACCACTCGAAGAGGTTAGGCTTTCACTTATCTACTAATCCTTCCAAGACCTATCTTAGTAGGATGATCATTGTGGCTCTAGGTCATGATTCCTTAGCCAACACCATTTTATTGGGATAAGGCTAGGATGATGATGATAAACTTGTAGATGTAAAATTATTAGATCAACATTTTTCAAATCTAAACTTATATATCTAAATTTAAAGATTTTAATTCTTAGATCCACCCTTTTAGATCTAAAATTTTTAAAACTTTCTTGTCAAATCTGATTTTTTGAATTTGATTACTTAAATATGATATTTTTAGATTTAATTTTTTGAATTTAATTTCTGATGTGAGAAATTTTCAAATTTTATTTCTCAAATAAAAATTAGAAAACTATAGAAAGAAAGTAAACAAAAAGAAACTAAAGAAGAAGAAATGAAAATCTTATCTGCCACTCTCAAGGAAAATTCAAACCAATTTTATTCTAAAAATCAAACTACTCAAGCAAATAAAAGCTAAGAAATAGAAAAATAAGATCATAAGAAAAAGTGTCAACCATTATTCCAAGTAATTAATTACCACTTACCTCTTTACCAATGGTGCCAAAATAATGATTTCTTCTACAACTAGGCCTATTACATTATTGATTTGTCATCTTATCTATGACTCACCTAAATGTTGTACTCTTGAAGATCAACCTAGGCAATTGTTCAAGTACCAAGAAATAATGTGAAAATCATGAGTTCATTGCTTATTTCCTTGACATCCAAGCTTACCCTTGATCAATATATGTTACCTATCAATTACCAATATATCCAAATAACATTTCTCCATTATAAATTAAAGCGAACGCACACAAGGAAGTTTAACTTCTCTTTTATTAACAATATAAAGACATTTGTGCAAACTTCACAAACTCCATGCATACAAAGATAATGAGAGAAGACCTATACATAAATGAAATCCCTTAACTCACTCTAATGTTAAGAAAGGATTCCTAACTCTGTTTATAGAAATAAAATGAAAACAACAATATAAAGATACAAAGAGAGATAGGAGAAATCAATAGTTACCTTAAGAGAAATAATTAATTACGTAGCTAGGAAACATGGTACTCAAACTACCCTTCTTAAGCATTAGAACGAACAAGGTTCACCATCTTTATTTATACAAATATTAAATACATGTAGTAGTGGATAAGTAACTAAAAATAAGCCTAAAAATATTCATCTTTTACATAAGATGACCTCAAAGTCCTCATTGTCTAGATAAGGTAGCCTCCAAGTCTCCATTATTGAAATTGGCCTTCAAATATCATATGATGATGATAGGCATTAATCGTTTCATTCTGTGTGGTGGATTTGATGGATACTATTCACATGCAATTTTCACCAAGCATAACTTTTCTCATTTGAAATCCATTTTATGCAAATAAGGAATCAAAATTAGTTAAATTAAACATGGATCTCAAACTATCCTCCTCAAGTGTTATGAAGAACAAGATCCAATACCTCTATTTATATGAATTTTGGATACATTTAATGTGGGATAAGTAGCCAACAATGGATCTAAAAGATCTTAATCTTCTAGATAAGATAGCCTCAAAGTGTTCATATTCTAGATAAGGTAGCCTCAAAGTATGCACTATTTAAATTGGCCTTCAAGTACAATATTCTAGATGTTGACATTTTTTTCCCTTGTAGCAGATTTTATGGGTAATATTCACAAGCAACTTTCAGTCACCCTAGCTTTCATGTCTTGAATCCATTTTACATAATTAAGGGATCAAAATCAATTAATTGAAATGTTCCAAATATTATGGTGTAGTGAAATGTCATTTAGTCCCTATTTTCAACCCTATAAAATAAAACATATAAAAATATTATTAAAGAGATATTACTTTATATAAATGATGAAAATCAACTAAAATACATTTATTATTAATCTAATATCAAGTATAATGAACATTATATATTAGAAAATATTACTTAATTTAAATTCTCATTAGGAAGTATCTTCATATCTTTCTCATTCTCCTTAAACTACTTCTCAATCTCCAAAAAGATAAGTTGTCACAAGTTGACTAGAAACTTCCTACTATGTGCTATATACTTTCTCATACAAAAAGATATAACTATGCTTGGTCATACTATGGGATTGATGTAGTATAATGAAATCTTAAAAAAGACTTTTTCTATTTGGGTAAACACTTCATATTCTTTCTTATCAACTCCATATCACCTTTGCATTCACTCATTCTTTAACTCTTCATTTGACTAGATGGACACTTCGGCAACTTGTGTCCCCATGTTGGGAATTCCTAAGGCCTTTACTATTGTATTAATTGAGTAGAAAATAATAATATGATTAGGGCATCAACCAATATCTTTGATACAAAGTATGTGGAAGTCATAGGGATTATATGTTTGCATTTGGCTAACTTGTTTGAGTTATGTGAGTGATCTTTATAAGTTGGGCAAGAAACTACAAGCTCATTGTGAGCTAAGAGAGGTCATAATTTACTACTACAAGTAACTATGAGCTGTAGTATGATATAGTTGGTCATCCCATAAAGAGTCATAAATTATTTGTAATCTTTAAACAACTATGAAACCACTACAAATACAAAAGATTGTAATTCTAGGATTTGATTCATAGTTGGATGCTATATATATCATAGTTAAAATAGAAATACTAATTGAATTTTATTGGGATTTATGAGTACAAATGGTTGCGATTCACAATCTTTTTGCAGTCAAACTCTTGTGAGTTGTTGTGACCCATAGGTACTTACAATCTAATTAAAAATCCAAACTTTAAATGATGTAAAATTTAAGAGGAAGATGAATGATCACTTAAGGCTATAAAAGGGCGAAATGGATCTCCAAAGTGGTCATCCTATCTTATCAAATGATTGAAGGCTCTTGAGAAAATATGTGTCTCAATTGTGGGGCCAATTATGATTGATTACCTTCAACATTGTGATTGAGGATTATGAGAGTGGGGTAGGATTATCTTGGGTCTTGATCTAAATCCTTGATTTTTGTTTTTTATTTCATCATTGTCCTTTGACTTTGGGCATTGAATAAAGAAATTTAATTTTTTATTTATGCTTAGTTCTCTTTAAATTCCTTCATTGTTGATTTTTAAGGAAATTTGGATGCTTGTTGGAAGTGCTCCTTACTAGATTAATATAATATAGTATGTTTCTTTGAGAAATTTAGCCATGGAGAAATAATCTTCTCATTTCAATCCTTAAGTTGAATCATTAGATTCTTCAATGGGTTTATCTAATTTAACCTAATTAGGATTTATAATCTCCCTTTTGGCCTAATTATAAGATTAATTAAATTAGGTATATATGAATTTATCCATTTGTAATACCCATTAGATAATTTGAGCTAGGATTTATTCCATTTTATTTGAAACTTACTTCATTTTGTTTTGTTTACTTCCCATAGTATGGTATCCTATTCCCTAATGTTAAGGATTAATGATGAATAACCACTTGTAACTTGAATAATTCACTTAAAAGTAAATAAACATTACTTAATTATAATAGAAAAGGAAAAGTAATATTTATTAATAATGAATGTGATAGGTACAAAATGTTGAAGTGGGGGCCCTAGGGTTGTCTTCCTATGTAATCAAGTACTCTTAGAGGTAATCAAAAATACCATCATAGTTAGGCCCTAAGACTGAATGGGTAATTAATCTATGACATCCCATTTCTAGATGTTGTAAAAACATGATAGCTTAATTTATCACATTCATCATATTCTTTAATAATATAATAAAAAAATCACAAAATACTTTATAATAGAATTAACGTGTAAATAAATAACTAGTACTCGAAATAATGAAAAATTTTTATTAATAGGAGAGAGTACTATAACACCCTCTCAATTATCTTCCCATGCCACTTAAGCCTTAGAGGAAATTCAACACTACCACCACGGTTAGGTTGTCCAACCAAAGTAGTGATTAGTCCCTTCTTTTCCTGCTTCACCTGGCTCCCATCACTTGCCTTTCCAAGCTCCACAACTCCATGCTAGCATGAAATCTAAACCTAGCCTTAAATGGCATAGGTTAAACCATGGATACATGAATAATCATAACTTCTCATAATGAGGTACACCTTCATTTCAAAGTTAATTACATTGTTACAATTTTTTTTCATCCTAAACAAGGGATAGGATGTTACAATCTACCCCCACTTAAGCATCTAGCTCATCCTCAAGTGCTTCCTCTATATCCAGTTGCTTAGTTACTGCTTCTTCATTTTTCTCCTCAACTTCAAGTTCTTTATTATCCTCATTACCATCTATATAGATAAATGACCAAAAATTATAAAATATAATTATTACTTCAATACTAAATATAATTTATCATTCATTATCATGATGATTAAAAAGTTGGGGGTAAGTATTAATAATAAACTCCTTGTTTTCCCAAGTTCGTTGATCACAATTTGACCATTGAAAAAGTACTTCTATGATATTTTTATTTTGTAACTTCTTGGTTTGTTGGTTCTTGATTGCAATGGGGTTAACTTCAAAGCTGGCATTGGATTGCAGTGGCAAAGTATTCCAGTCTATCACATATGGTACATCCTTTTCATGAAATTTCTTTAGCAAACTTACATGGAAAATTGAGTGAATTCTTAAGGTTGCTAGAAGATTTAATAGATATGCCACTTTGTCAATTCTTTTAGAAATTTCAAAGGATCCACAATATCTAGGTGCCAATTTAGTATATTTTCCAATTTTTAGAGAACTTCTAGTCAATTTTACTCTTAGTAGTACTTGATCTCCCACTTGGAATTCTTTCTTAAGTTAATGTTGATCAACATAACCCTTCTATTTATCTTGGGTAGCTTGTAAATTTTATTTAACTCTTGTAACTATATTTTCCATTATTTTCATTTCTTCTTCCTTCCATTCCATTATTAAGGTTGGATTTGCCCAAGTTAGGGGTGTACGATAGTTACATCCATACACTACTTCGAATGGTGTTCGATGTATGGAAACTTGATAATTGTTATTATAGGCAAATTCTGCCAACTACAAATAATTGTCCTACATTTTTAGTCTACTCCCAACATAGCTTCATAGAATATCTTCTAATATTCTATTCATACATTTGGTTTGTCCATCGGTCTTTGGATGGTAAGATGTGCTAAATTTCAACTGGGTTCCAAGCTCTTTAAAGAAATTTTTCCATAATTTAGATATGAACTTGGGATCTCAATAAGTGGTGATTGATTTTGGACAACCATGTAATCGAAATACTTCTCGCATGAATTTTTGGACTAGTTTGGTTGTGTTTGTAGATTTCAAAGCTATAAAATATGCCATATTTGATAAATTATCAACCAATACTAAAATTGAGTCATTTCCGTTTTTGGTTATTGGAAATCCCATAATGAAATCCATGGTAACATCTTCCCATTTGTAAGTTGGAACTGCCATAGGTTGTAATAATCCACTGGGTTTCCTTTGTTCAACTTTTATTCTTTAGCATGTTGGATAGTTTTTAATGTACAAGTACATATCATTCTTCATTCTAGGCTAGGAATAAGATTTGCATAACATCATATAAGTCCTAATAAAACCTAGGAATCCTGCATATGGTACTTCATGTGCTTTACACGACAACCTTAGTCTCCAATTTCCTTCTAGAATGCACATTCTTTGTCCTTTCATTAATAAACTATTTCAAAAAAATTAATATCGAGGCTTAAAGGAAATATTGGTTGAAATATTCTTAAAATAAGGATCTTCTTTTATTTTTTCCTTAATTTCTTTTTCCATAGGGGTCATTACCACACCTATCATCAATTCTCACATTTGACTAAGGACATTAGCTACTACATTTTTTTTACCGAGAATATATTTGATTTCAAAATCATATTTAGCCAATAATTCAACCCATTGTCATTGATGAGTATTCAAAATAGGTTGTCTCTATAAATATTCAAAAATTATATTATCTATTTTTAATACAAACCTTTTTCCACAAAGATAATGTCTTCAAACTTTTAGAGCATGAACAATTGCTAGCAATTCTAAATCATGGGTTGAGTAATTTATGTTAGCTCCTCATAATTTACGAGATTCATAACATACCACTTTATCATCTTGTGAAAGAACTACACTAATTCCTATTCCATAGGCATCCATGGATACTTAAAATGATAATTCTTCATTTGGTATTCTTAGAATAGGTATTGTTGTGAGTAGCATCTTTAATCTCAGGAAAGCTTCACTAAATTTTTCATCAAACTTGAACACCATTTTTCCTACAAAAGGTTAGTCAAGAGGGCTACTAAAGTAGAATAATCTTTAATGAAATGTTGGTAAAAACCTACTAAACCTAGAAAAATACAAACTGTTGTAGCATCTTTTAATTCAGGCCAGTCCTGAATTGCACTAACCTTTGCTGAATCTACGTGCAATCCTTTCTTAGAAACTATATGGTCCAAGTATGAAACTTCTTCCTTAAAGAGTTCACATATACTCAATTTAGCTTTCAACTGATGCTCTTTAAGAATTTCCATTGTAGTTTTCAAATGTTTAACATGTACTTCGCTTGACTTAGAATAAACAAGCATATCATCCATAAATATAATAACAAACTGATCATGATATTCATGAAAAATGTTATTCATTAATGTCATGAAAGTTGCAAGTGCATTAGTTAATCCAAATGGCATACCAACAAATTTGTATAACTCATGTGTGGTTCTGAAAGCATTTTTCTTAATGTCTTTCTCCTTAATCATTATTTGGTGATAACCTAATTTTAAATCAATTTTTGGAAAATAAGATACACCCATAAGTTGATCAAACAAATCTTCGATCCTAGCCAAAGGATAATTATTTTTAATTATCACTTTATTCAATGCCCTATAATCAATGCATAATCTTAATGTATCATCTTTCTTTTTAATGAATAAGACTGGTGTACCCCAAGGTGATATGCTAGGTCAAATTTTCCCTTCTTCCAATAGTTGATCTAATTGTACTTTCAATTCTTTTAATTCAAAAGTGGAAAATCTATAAGGAATTTTGAAATAAGTTATGAACTGGGAAAAATACCAATACCATTCTAAATAGTTATTTTTGGAGGAAATTCTCTAGGTTTTCCAAATATTGAGTCTTTATATTCTTCAAGTTCTTTTGGAATCTCAATACCTAAAGATTTTTAGGGTTATGTTACTTTGACAACCAACATCGTAGCATCTTTTTTTACTAATATTTTGGCTTGCTTAATGGTTATCATGTGAATTTTCTTTTTTGTTCCTACCCCCCTTATAACCATGACTCCATTAATGGTTGGGACTTTTAGAATGCGAGTTTCAAAGTGGATAGTAATATCAAATGTTTACAAGAAAGACATTCCTAAAATCACAACAACATCACATAGTTCAAATTCAAAGAATTCATCAATGAAAGCCATGTCTTGCAAAGTAAATGTAATTTTTTCATACCTAATGTGCTTTCTCATAGTCATTCCATTTGCAAGTTCTATCTTAATAATTTTCTCGTAAGGTAAACTTAATTTCAATAAATTAATTAACTTTGGAGAAATAAAGTTATCACTATAACCCCTATCAAAAGATATCATGAGCTCTTTTGGTTGGCGCTTCTTCTACCATTTCTTGTGGAAGGGTAGTTTGTTGAAGGGTTGTCTGTCGAAGGCTAGTTCGTACTTGATTCAATTCTTCATAATCCTTAGCAATTATGTATGCTTCATCAACTATTTGAGGACTATATGCTCAAGTTTGGGGAGGCAGCTGAGCATGTAGTCCACCAATGAACTTTGAAGCTAATTCTCCCTCATCCTAGTGACTTACATAACAAGATAGATTATAGAATTCCTTGTAGTAATCTTCTATGGATTTCCTTCCCAATCTTAAGGAATCAAATCTTATTTTGTGCTCTTTAAGGAAAGAATTGGATACAAATTTTTGTTCAAAATCTCAACAAAATTAAGCTAATTTGTAATAAACCTTGAGATCTTAGTCCATTCCACCATGTTTCCACAAGTCCTCTTAAATATAGGGAGAAAACTTCTAAACATTCTTAACTTCACAGATTTAACATATCAAGGTAATGTTTCATTATATCAAGCCAACCCCTTCTCCTTAGCACTGGATTGAGGGACTCCATCACAATGATCTAATTTTACTTTTTTGGCATGAACTTGTATAAGCGATTCTCTAGGTGGATTAAGCTAGTTCTCATATCCTTCACTTTCGATTTGTACTCTATGGCCTAAAGGAGGGATTTTTGAATCCTAGTGACTAGCCAGTGGTGATTGATTTTGGTGTGGATCCCTAGGGGAAAGTTGATCTTGATCTCGATGTTAGTCGCTAGGTGGAACATGCCTAGGATTTAAAGGCTAAGTAAGATAGTTAGTTAATTTCTTGATAGAGTCTACCGAGAAATCAATCTTTCCTTGCATGTCCAACCATTTATCTTTTAAACTCTAGGAATATTTCCTAATTTCCTTAGACATACTTTGCATCTCTATCCCAAACCCTAGATTTGACTAATGAAGCTCTTCTTGAACACCTCTAATCTTATTGATTTGATCCTCAAGGGCATTCATCCAATCATTGACTTGGGTCTTCATCACTCTCCAATGTATTCTTCAAGTTCTAGACATTGGTAAGTTGAAGAAATCAAGTACACTAGTAATTCTTGGCCTCTATGGCCCTTTTTATGGGTCTCAAAATAGTTAATCAGTTTCCAAAGAGGTTGAAATTTTCATGGGTTTCTTCTTGACCACCAAATCCTAATTGTTTTAGGATTTTAAATAACGGATCACCTAAAAGCTAAATTTGACCATTCCATTGCATCTAAAAGGTTCAAATATGTTGAAATTTATTCTTGTTTGATTTAAGATAGACTCTAAATTCAAAAATTATGGCCATTTTAAACTTGCAAAAACTTACATAGTTTTCAAGACTTTCCAAGGGATCACCCATCCTAGTTCTACTCAAGGTAACATGTTCTTAATGATGAAATTTTTATTTTTATCATTACCAAGGTGCCAAATTCAAATTTGAAAATTATTTTTGTGCATCCTTAATTTGAACAAACATGGAAACATTGAGAATTTTGAATTTCCTGATATTTGATAGAAATTTCAAAATTTCTATCAATTGTCAAAAAATTCAAAATTTTTGTTACTTGACAAAAAAGCTTTTCCATTGCCGAAGGTAGGGATAGTTGTTGGATAAGGATGATGATGTGGCAAGAAAGACTGATGAGGTAAGCAATGTTAGTGATGGTAGTAGAAGCAAATGTTAGTGGTAGTAGTAGACGCAAATGTAAGCGGAGGTACCAGAAGCCAACATTAGTGATGGTGAGGGCAATGCTGGGTAGCCGTCTTAAGGCTCGTGTAGTTATTTAAGCTCACACAGCCCTTCCTAGGACCTATGTAGCCCTTCCTAGGGGACTACATGGCCCATTTCAGGGCCTGCACTACCTCCTTTAGGGCCTGCATGGCCGTACTTTGGCCAACATAGTAGTAGAATGCTTGTGGGTCACCACATGCACAACAATATATTCTTACTGTTCACCTCCACCGCTATTATTGTTGCTGCCCCATAGTGGTCTGGCACACTACCCTTCCTACCATGCTTCGACCATTGTGGCCCTAGGAGATGATATGACGTCTATGATTGATGGCCTTGTACGATGCTTGGAATGCCTGTGATTCGTGGTGTTGTTAGTGCCAGGGGTGCTTGTGATTGATGGCGTTGTCAATGATAGGGATCTTTATGATTCATGGCATCATTGGTGCTAGGGGTGCCTATGATTCATGGTACCTTCAGAGATAGGGGTACTTGTGATTCACGGTGTTGTCAACACCAGGGATGCCTATGATTCATGGTACCATCAATGCGAGGGGTACCTATGATTCATGGTGCCATTGATGTCTGACAATGCCACATAAGGAAGACACTATAGGATGGGAAAGGACTAAGCAATGGCAATGAATGACAAGCAACAATAGTGCTTGAACAAGTGGTGTGTGACGGTGATGCAAATGATGATGTGTACAAGTGATGAAAATGGGCCCAACAAGTGACATGTAGCACGTGGCTGTCCTTGGTTGGCCCTTGTTCCCTATTGGTCATGGCTGGTAGTAGGGCTCGACTATAGTTGTCAGCAGGGTTGGTCATGGCCGAGAGCAAAGCTAGTGGTGGCCTTGCCAAGGTTTTTTTAAAAATATTTGTATTTTTTAAAAACTTTTTAGGGGTCAAGGTCAAATCCACAACCTCCTGGTTTAAATATTTTTAACTAATTAAATAAATAAAAATGTGATAATTAAAGTTAAAATTAAAAAAAACACTTTTTGATTTTAAAATTACATGTAACCCGAGAAACACCATATCTCCCAAACCATAACTCAAATTTTCACAATATTGGTATCATTGGAATTTTCTTAGAGAGTACTACATGTTGAGATGGAGATAATGCTATTTTGGTGAACCTAGAAGTCATAAAAAGTGAGCATTATCTTTATTAAATCATTAGTTAACTTTAATTTAATGCTTCCTCTTTACTCTTGTTAAGATTCTTGCTATTTTTTATAAATATGAGAAGAAGAAAGACTTTTCTCATCACAGATCAATATTAGCAAATGAATGAAGGATTCCATCAATAATGAAGCTTGAATATTTCTACCATTAAAGTATTTTAACCATCATCACCATGGCCCTAAAGTGTCCTACTAATGCTCCTTCTTTAGCTCCAAGTAGATCCAAATCGGTGTCCATTCTTTTTCATCTAAATAGTGTAGTTACTAGTTCAAATCTTGTGTGTGACTTACTTGGAAAGAAGGGGCTTTAGTTCCTTATCACTTCTCAGTTGTTTGAATTACTGGTCTTCCTTGTTTTCAAGGCAACCAAGTGTAAAGACTTACTAATTCAATGGTACAATCTTTATAATAATAGTATAAGCACCACTTTCCAACTATTTTTTGGGCTACTAATGATTATTTCATCTGATATTCAAAAAACCTTAGGTTTTCACCAAGGGGAGGATCCTTTAATTCCATCAATTTTCTTCCCTAATTTTAAATTATTTTTCCAAAAATAATTATCTAATTATGTTATTGATTCTACTATTGATAAAAGCCAATTTCTTTGTGGAGATTTCATCAATGAAATTCACTTTTAATTATGTCAATTCATCCATAGTAAGGTTTTGTGG
>MNCI01014675.1:0-24575 GCA_015680685.1 Gnetum montanum
ACAATAAGGAGACAACTAACCCACATAGGGCAATAACATCTAGCAATTTTGGGTGCATAAATTGTCAAAATTGAGAATATAACAAGGTTACATTTCATACACCTGAGGATAGGAATACATTTAGTGAGAACATACATGGTATTTGGGAATGCTACCCAGGCCTAGAAGGCTATATGACAAACTACCCAAGTCCATCCTAAGCTGAAAGGCTTAGACCACTAGGAGCACACCATGAAAGCATCATGTTGTTTTGAGAAAAACCTATCTCTATTGTAGAATATACACGAACATCTGTCACACTGCATCCACTATCTCAAAACGTACATGAACAACCATTGCACTGAGCTCACTACACAACTACCATAGAATGAAAATGATTTGAGATATGAGTGCAATGATCAAATAATGGAACATGCCAACTGAGTATCCACCACCTACCATAGTGGGAGCTCAAGGAATTGGTCACTCCTAGGCCATCAATATCCAGCATGACCAAGGATACCATTTCATGCAATCTACTAACCACATATCTATAGGATCTAAGATAGATCACCATCCTCTCTTAGTGCTCACCTAGCATAGAGAGGCAAAAAAATCATGATGTACTTGCTAATTCATCACAAACAAGGTACTAATAAATCCACAACCCAATGTTGGGATTTTGAGGCCAACTAATCAATTCATGAAGGCCTCAAGAGCACATATCTTTCCCATAGACATAGTGCTTACAGAATCAACTGAGATCATCATGGGCTACATCTTTGTACGTGTGTTGCTTACAAAGACTGAGACAAAAGCTTAGAAATAGAGTAGTTAGTTAGAAACATGATCATCACATCACCCTCATATACAACCATCAAGCATGATCATAATAGAGAAATATCACTCTTGCAACATCATAACAAGCAAGACCTCAGCAACATCCATAGAGATAAAACATGCAAAATATTGATGGGTCAATTAGATACACTTTCACAAAATAATTTATCATGAGGCACACATAGAGATAGCTAGCACACTCTAAAAATTTCAAGATTCATATACAACAAACATTCCTAGCCACTGACATTGGTTCCAACTAGGATCAAAATCTTGACACAATCATAAGAGGCATGGGTAATAGAGAATCATTATGTCAACTCAAAAATGAGGTGGAAGACCAAGGTTTAGCCAACAACAAGTCTCCACACAACCAATTCTCGCTATGATGAACAACATTAAGGAGGATGCATACACAAAAAAGACTCTTATCAAAAGAGGCGTGGTCTCAACAATAACCAATAATAGGATGACCCACACTAGAAGTCTTCNATCCTAACAACAAGTCATCATACCACGTAGAACACAAAGCCTTGCATTATGAACAATAGACATGACAAAGGTAACATGCATGTAGAATTTGAAAGCACAACCAAGAAGACATGCATACACAAATAGATAGACATAAAATCACAGTAATGAATGTATGAAGTCTACTGACAATGTTCTTAATCCACCTAGAACAAGGCCCACCCAAAGCACATCTCTGAAGGCCATCCATCTTGAGGTACTTGGGAACCAACATGTCCCAATTTGTAATTCCCATACTCACTGTATCTAGGATGAGTGGGAGTGTAAGGATATTACATCATACAAAATTCAATCAATGCCATCTCAATACATGTCATCTAGGTGGAAACCAAAGTGAAGACTTGACCTGCTTCATACCAGATGAATTACTGGAGACTAGAGATGAGAGCTCCTTAAGTAAAAAAATTCTTGAGTTGCCAATCGAACTCTCCTCTACCATATCAACTAAAATCACAACTAGTCTAACCACAATTAAATAATTAGAGGATAGTACCACAACACAATCTTATACATCCTTAAGGAGAACAACATACTCCAGTTTCTCATAACGTAACATCAGTCCCCTCATGAAGAGCATAAAAACATTACTATAAGGCAACTCTTCAAAGAATACATAAGGATATGATCCTAGATCACCTAGGTATCAATCCGAAGGGACCATTAATAGAAAAATCTCAATGGAGTAACACAACCAAAGAGCACATGCATATCTCAACACAATTTCAAAAATGCTCTAATACCATCTGTAACAACATTTCCCCAACATTGTCTAGCACCCCAAGGAATTTACTAAGATCCAATGGATCTACTGCAGAAGACCTAGGGAATATGCCTCTCGCAAGCAAGCAACCTAAGAGAGGGTGCAATAAATAGTGCAACTTCTTAATATATGTATGGGAATGCACCTCATGGAGGATAACTAACTCCAAAGGAGGACCATGAAAACAAGCACACAAGAAACCCTATAGACAACATTGGTGGAAGGGGAAATGATGCATCTACAAGGGGTGGTGCCTCAACCCTAGAGTCCTCATGATCTAGTACAAGGTGTGGCTTGGAATTGCACCAAAACTATCCAATCCTGGCTCCCTACGTATCTATGACCATTGTAGAATCAAGGCCATGTAGTTCTCCATGTAAGGGTAGTATGAAGAGAACTTAGAGAGAGTTGCATTAGGAGGGTATCCTGCTACTAACTTGGTACCACCAAGCTAGGATGGGTTTTCTTACACATGAGAGTCACTTGAGGGAACCTTAAAGTGTTCCATGTCCCCTGAACCATGGGAGAGCCTAGGAGAACCACCACCCTGGGACATCTCTCACATATTCACAAAATCATAGGGCAAAAAATTTGGTAGCTATTCGTAGCACTCAGGTTCACAATTAGTGTGGCGCATAAAATTTGAATGCATCAATGTACAACAAAAGCAATTTCATGCTGGCAAGCCCAAGGACCATAGCTTTTCACTATGTGTACCTTTACATTTAAATCCATTGAGATGAGAATAAAGATGAAATGACAACCAAACCAGGTAGTCAAAGAGAGAAAGATAGAATATCCTTTAATGGATAAAGCTAAACCAACAAAGTAGAAACTGAAAACCAACATGAGTAGACAATGACAATGACAATGACAAGACTCACCATTGATTGCATGAAGCATACATGGATTAAATACTATGGTTTATAACATGATAAGATAAGGATTTGAGCTTAGGTAAGGAGTAGAATATTGGCAAATTGTGTCATATTTACTCTATTTTAGGGTTACAATATGTTAGACCACTTAGCATAAAACATAAGTACTTGGCAAATGTAGTAGATTTTCAATTAAATGAAATTACATGGTGAAACTTTAGATAATGGCATGATTAAAAAAAATCCAACCTCTTAGACTTTAATTTGTTTGGTGGGTTATCAAAAGCTAAGCTTCTCTATTTTTAGCAAAAGCATGGTTGAAAAGAAAGCTTGGGTGGGTAACGCCAACAAATTAGCATAATTGGTAGTTGATTTGCATGATAACACAATGGACTACCATAGTGTTTCTTTGATAATATTTTTCAGGCTGAATAAAATAATGAATACATGACATCTATGTTGAAATTGGTGGAGCATCAAGAAAGCACTTAGAAGTGGCTAAATCTAGAGCTTCAATAGATTCTAATAAAAGTTTACTTGAGACTAAGACATCAAAAGATAAGACACATACAATTTCCAATGGTTTAACTATAAAATTACTAGCATATTCACTTCTAGAACTTTCTTAAAATCTTTTGTAAATATCATATGTTGTGCAATGCCAAATTGTGAAGTATTAACCAAAAGGAGAAAAGTAGAAAACCAACGTTTTCATACTTTGAAGATTTGATTACAACCCTTAAAAGGAGACTTGACACTCTCACTTCATTACCACCATAAATCCCAATATGTTATAAAAACCCCAACATAAGATTAAATAAGCAAAACAAGGTTGCTACACAAATCTCAACATTACATTCAATAGGGAGAACAATGTTCCAAGTAATCAAAAAATCATAGAATTAATTACTTAACTTCAAAACATCTTCACTTTTTTTATTTTTAGATACTTAACAATAATTATTAGACATCTAAAACTCAACTGAATGTATCAAAAGAAGAGTGAAGTATATTAAAGTCAACTTAAGATTTGTCTTTACATCTCTAATAGTTTCTCACTTGAAGAAAAATAGGCTCCAACAACTTCATCAATTAACATGTCTTCCATACAAGACCACATAAGAAAATCATTAGTGTATGCAAAACCATCTAAAGAGCATCTTTCCATAAAACATTCTAACAAACAAAATCTTCTCAAGGTAAACAAATATGGAATAGTAAAATTGAAACTAAAAAGTGGTTTTATTATGTTCAAAGATCCAAAGAATCTATTGAACAAACATTACATTTCCATCATGAAAATAAGACATTGACTTAACAAAGTGCTCAACTAACACTAGATGTAACAAGAAAAGCTAATATATATCTTTTGCTACAATATTATATTTTTTTCCTTAAATGTTTATTTTGAGGATACTAAAAAACAGATGATGCTCATTGATCTTCAAGATTCCCTAAATAACATATCTTAGATGTATATTGCCACAACCTAAAATTTTCATAGGTTTAATTATCTAATTTAAAGCATGAATTTAATTATTTACTACTATTAGATGCATTTCATTTTAATAGGTTAATTTCTTTTTCTTTTTTTTTGAGAAAGTTTAGGATGAATTAAAAAGCAAAATATGTTCAAAGTAGCCTAGAAGCGCTTGTAGCAATTAGAAAAATCAAAAATCTAGTAGTCCCTAACTCCCAAGAAACTAGCCCCAAACCAAATACCTCAAGAATTCAAAAAGAGAAATGCTAAAGGAAAAAGGAAACTTTTATTCAAAGATTCATGTGCACAACCAAAAAGACTGAAAACATCCCAAAAGCCCATGCCAAAAGCCCCCAAAACACCCCAAACCCCCAAGCACCAAGAGCCTCACTCTTACAAGCTCAAACCTTGTAGTCCAAACATAAAAAAAATTGTAGGCAACACCCTTCATTCCTTTTGTTTCACTTTCAACATGGAGTCCATTTCTTGAGGGTAGGTGGAACCTGCAAGTCAATCTCCAACACTAGTCTCAAGGAGCATTGAACCTTGTTCATTGTTAATGAAGTCAGAGAAAAAGCCTCTTCAATGACATCCTTGTGAGAAATTTCATCCATNGGGGAAGGGCTAGCCCTTGCACCATCAACACCCAACTATTGAGATGAGAGGGCTCCACACCCATCCTCCATCTATTACAAATGACATCACAATACCCTTGATGGGTGAATCTAGAGATCCACAAGAATTAGTTGATTTTGGTGAGCTTTGTAGTCCCAATGGTCCTTATGACCTTGGTGACCCTGATGAGCTCTCCAGCTGCTCCATAGCTAGGGATAGATCCTCAACCATTGATGCCTCCACTAGGCAAAGAGCAACCTTCATGTCCAAATGCTCCCTTACAGTAGGCCCCTACAAATTCAACCCCCTTCCCTTTTCCCTAAGGGGGTTAGCATCTTGGGCTTGCTGCTTGAGCTCTTGGAACCTAGAACCATAGGCCACATTCCCTAAATTGATCCACTAGAACCCTACACCCTAATCCCTTTGGGACTAGCTCCTTGAGCTAGCCTTTAGGAGGCCTCCTCTTCTGGGTAATGGTCATCCAAGTCCCCCACATCTGCCCGTCCCCCACGCACCCCCTTTTGGGGGCCATGAGTACTTTGACCAACCCAATAGTCAGTAATCGAATGTTTCATCTTACCACAGGTTCCATAGCCTGCTATGGTCTTGGCCACCATATGAACCTTGACCATGTTTTCATATTCGATAAACACCTTCTCCTCCCCCAAGGGGAGGTTAATGATGACTTCTAAGATCAGATCCCTAGGGATAGCAACCCCCACATGCAAAATCTGGTAAAATCCATCTAGTCCAAGGAGCTAGTAGCTCAATCAAAGTAAATGAAATCCCCAAAGAAACTAGCATAAGTTCAAAGAAAATTTATTTTCTAGACTTCCCATGGAATCCTAGATGCCCAAATCCAAATAGGCACCTATGACAATATGTTTCAATTGTGATGGGAATCTAGCCTCTAATGTGCTAGAGCCAGACCCCACACTCCAAAGAACCATGGACCCTCTAGAAAAACCCACTTCCTATCAAACATTAATTGGAAAGCAAAGAAAAATAGACTTTCAAAAAGACTATAGTACCTCCACAAAGCAAGAACCTTAGCTCCTAGCAACCCAGATTCTAACCATAGCTAAGCTGGGCATTGCCCCTACAAATACAAACCTACCAATGAGGCTCTGCTCAACCATCCATAAACCCTCATCAAGTGGTGCCATATGGATCCTCATTGACCCATCCCACCATAGGTATTTGTTAATCCCTCTAACCCCAAGGCATCAAGAGTACCCATCCCTGGACCTTGTTGGATTTTTGCATTCAAAATGTGCATGAGATCCATCAACTACCTCCCTAGTCATCCCTCTTGTTGACTCATATAACCCCTTGCCCTTATCGCCTACAATGCAACTACTATCCACAAGATCCTTGCTCAAGTCATCCTTGTTGTCCACACTTGCATCAACCGTGTCACCCACGTTGCCATGTTCGGCCATGCCAACACCATCTGCATTGTCTCCCACACTCCCATCCATTCAAAATCACCATAGGAGGAATCCTAAATTTCGTTAGTTCTAAATTTGTTGACTAAATAATACGATTATATTATTCTAGTGACTATTGTTGTTGTTATTGGTTGACATTAGTGAATACAATATAATTGCTAAAGTATTTTATTAAAGTTTTGAATTCTTTTCTTTTACTCCTATTGGAGCTCAATCATACATTATATATATATTTTATAATTGAATATTGAAATCCAATTACCCTAGGAAGTTTTTATTTTTGCCAATTATCATGCCTTTACAAGTATTTGGTTATGTATGTTTTATTCTTTATGTACATTTAGTTATATCTATTTTATTCTTTATGATGCACATGTCATTATATAATGCTCTTTTCATAGAGCATTTTGGACTCTAACCTTACTAAAGTATAACACTCTTTCATTTCTTGTCATCAATCTATAATTCTAAGTTCATTTTTAATTGTAACTTAATATTGCATAAATTGGCTTTCTTAAGAAAATTCTTTAAAATGGTATTCTACCTAGAATTTGAGTTGACCAATATGTTTGAATCATATAAAAATGCTATTTTTAACCCTTAGTTCACTAAAATTAGAGTTACAATTCTCAAGATATCACATTTTTAGTTTACTAAAAATTTCATAAAAATTTTGACATATAAATTATATGACTATGATGAGTGATGATTTGATATGATTTTAATATATGGACATATAGTGAACTTAATAAGGATCTTGTAGATTCAAATGGAATTTGATTTGGAGTCTATATGTGCCTATTATGCATATTTGAACCTTGAGAATATTAGTTAGTAGAAAGAAATAAAATATGAACTTATGAAAATGTTTTTTGAGTAGCAACTACTGCTAAATTCTTTGAGCAGTATGTGGTAAATATGTTTAGCATGCCATAAGTGTTAATATCTAACAATGGCATACACTTCCTAAGGCTACCTTTCATAAAGTTGATGCAACACTTAAGGGTAGACCACAAGTTAACCACACCATATCATCCCCAAGCTAATGGACAAGCTAAAGACACAAACTATGAGATAACCTATATAATAACACAAAGAGTTAGTAAGTATATGAAGAACTAGAGTACCAAACTCAGTGATGCCTTATGAGATTGCAGATCAACCTATAAATTTCCTATCAAGTATTCTCCCAATGAGCTTTTGTATGGAAAATTTCCTAGACTATTTATATGAGTGTTACACTCAATCTTCATTGTAACTTAGACTTAGACCTTACATGAGTACAGAAGAGATTATCAATGAACTTGAAGGACCACCGAAAGGTGTTTTGACAAATACTCCCAACTCCCAAGGTGAAGGTCCACCAAAAGACCACAACCCTTAGTCCTAAACTTTAAAAATAATGTGCATTTTTCATTAAGATTACTGAGAATTAATAGTTAACATATTTAAAAACATCTCGTGGTGATATGAGGTATGTGTGGAAATTGCGAGGCAAGAATCTCCATTCATGTGATTTGCAATCCAAATGTATTTACAAATCAAAAGCCTCATTTGCTTGCTAATATCTATTATAATCATTATCAGCGAGAATGAAGAATTGCACCTTTAGCTTTTAGATGAATTGTTAATTGTGGTAGTATAGTGCTGTCATATCAACCTCATTTCATTTTTGGTCATTGTATTTTTAGGGAAAATGCTTTGGCACTTTATGAAAAGTCAGGCTTTGGAATGGGGAGGCCAATGGTTGTAGAATGATGAGTCCACAGAAATTGCAGGTGGAGGTGGGGCCCAATAGGACTGACCACCATGATGGGGTTAGGCTAAAATTGGGACCGCTGCTACATTCCACTGCCCTACCCACAAAGGCAAACAAGGCTGGCACTAAGACCCACCACAATATGCATAGTATGTTTGTCCAAACTAGACACCACATCAAAAAAGTTGGAAAGTCAAATGGCTCTCACTGATAGGGATGCAAGCATGGACACCACAACATTGATGTGGGCATCTTCAATATTTTATTTAGGCTGGAAAAATCCAAGTCAAAAAAAAGAGAATAATAATAATAAATAACAAATGGAAAATTAAAATATATTATATTGAAGTGGTAGATTTTAAGTAGAGAAAGATGGTGGGACTCATGGAAAAATGGGGCATGTGGCAAGTGCAAAAGGGAGAAACAATAGTGGAGTATCCAACACTCAACCATATAAGATACGAGTGTTCACATGCAATCCTGGTGGAACTCCACAAATAAGGCAATGTGATTATACTAGTAATTGATTAGCGTTCACAATCGTTGTTTTCCCATTTGAGTTAGTAAAATCAATGTGTATGGTTTAACTCATGATGAGGTATATGATATTGATGTTGAATTGGCCATTAGGCTCTTAGTAAATATGAAGTGAAAGTAAAGGTTTCTAAATCTAAGTAATAGTAAAACAAATCTAAACTAGCCTATGTGATCAACAGCTTGTCCTGAACTTCTGGTCACATCTTGGACTTCATGTAATTAATACTGAGACTATCAAGTACCACACTACTTGGCGTACCAAGTGATAATACTACTAGGTTACCAAGCAAGTACACTTACGTGCTCAAGATCCGTCGTACTCATTTTGCTTAACAACATTAAAAGTAAATTGCAAGTAATGGTAAACATTAACTATGGAAATAGAAAATAGTAAATATTAAACTAAATGGAAATAGAAGCAAGACTAAGTGTTGCTATAATGATGTAGAGTAATCTTGATCTTTATTGCCATGCATGTGATGCATCCATGTACATCACATTGGAATAAAGACTCCATTTAATTACAAAACATCACATTGTAGACACACACTACTAAGTACTGAATTCAAGAAAACAAACTAAAAGAGTTCTATTACTATGCTAATGTATCTTCCTAGTTCAGTGCGTCTAAGTGTTGCTTATATAGCTTGGCATGCATCCCATGATATCGTTTATATGATAATGTATCTATGACATCGTAGATACAACATCATAACTATGATATCATTGTCACAAAATTTTTGACTTTATCATAGCCCCACAACTGACTGAAAATTAGTTTTCAAGTTAAACGAAAATGAGGATGGAGTTTCTTACAAAATTAGGAGATATATTTACATGACATTGACTTTTATATACATGACTCTCTAATGTTGCAGTGGATTTTACAAAAATGACACATTTTATGACATGACAAAAAAAATAAAAGTTGATGAAGCTTGTGTAGCCTTATGTTGTTCTAGGTGGTGATGGCTCTTCCATTGGTTTCTTCTCATTATCGTTAGCCTTCTAAAATTTGTAGTGGTTTAGGAGCATCTAAATCTTTTCTTCCTCCATTCTAAAATCATGAACCATCAATGTTGATGAGTCAATGTTTGATGGAGTTGGCACATGCCATGAAGATGGTAGTTGTGGAAACATCTGATTGGCTTTAACATACTATACTGCAAACTGTCATCTTTCTTCTTCAAAATCTATAGTATTTTCTCTAATTTCATGGTATTTTGTTAATCTTCTAGCCAAATTTGCTACTACATCATTCTACCCTTGGTAGCTAGCCTTAACTACTTTTAGTTCTAAGTTTGCTGCCTAAAGTTTTTGTAGAGCATCTTTTCGGTCTACAAACTCTTTTTCATATAAGGCATAGTTGGCTGCTACTTACTATTCTAACTCATTTCTAAGCCTACATGTTGTTAACATGGCCAAATTAGCATAATGAAGGTTTTATAACACAATGTATTCTTTCAAGTCCTCTATTTGCAAGTTTTTATTTTTTACTTCTACTTGATAGGTGTTGGCCATGTTGTCCATGATGGGTTGCCAATCAGGATTTTGTGCTACAATAGAACTAATTTTGGCCTTTGCCATCTGTATCTCTTTCTCATTTATTTTCTTGTACATGGCCACTTGGTCTCAGAAATGTTCTTTGAGCCTCTCATACATCTTTGCCTCATTCTACCATGCACTGATTTCAACTGCTAATTTTTATCTAATAGCACGTACCTCATCCATAAAAAGGATTGTATTTTCTCTTGAGAGGTGGCTCATATCCTGGTTAAGTCTCATCATTTTCTCTCTCAACTAATGGATACTTTCTTCTAGAGTGTTTTTCTACTTTTATACTATGGTCAACCTCATGTTATTTGCAACAAGGTGTTTATTTTCTTCCTGTAAGGCAGCAAGTGCTTTGGCATGGGCATATGATTAGGCTCTGGGTACTGAAGCATTCTATACTACCTTTTCTTTCTCATCTACTATGTCTTTATTATTCTTGAGGAAATTGATTTGCTCAGTTCTAAATTATGCTATCTAATCTAGTGCTATGAAATGAGTTGGATCTCTTCTTTTTGCACGCAAGGCTACAAGCTCTTCTTGTAATTGGCAAAGCTCATTCTCAACATTCTTTGCACTAGTTTTGGCAATGATTAATTTCCCTTTGATGGCAATTAGTTCATATTGTGTTGCAGTGACATCACTAGAAATATCAAAGAGATTTTTCATAACTTGTCCTATCTACAACAATCTATCTAATACATCTTCATAATTTGTAGGTGTCACAGAGATACAAGCTAGCATTTGAACATCTCTGGTTCTAGTATGATCTATTGGTGACATAACAGGTACATTAAATGATTCTTTTGTGTGATTTGTGAGCAATTTTGTGGCTCCCATTGCATCATGGTGCTGCATGATCACAACTATGGCTCCTTCTCTAGATTCAATCACCACTTGGAATGATGCAGCATTCCCATAAATTTTTTGTGACCACTGGGCCTCTCCTTTTGACTGTAATGATATTTTTCCATTGGTAGGATTGGATGAAATGGTTGGTCTAACTACATCATCAATAACTTTGAATATATTGGCCTCTTCCCTACTTCCCCAAATAATAGTTTCTATAATTTATTGTAGATGATTCATTGAAGATCTATAATCTTGTGGCAGCAATGGTGGAACTTGTGGTTGCTACTATTGTTGTCATGTGGTTTGGGTAGTCTCCTCAGTGCCTAGTTGTTCTTCTAATTGGTCCTTTTTGGGAGGCACTAGCTTGAGCATTTCAGCATAGGAAGCATTCTATGCCTTCCATAATGGATCATTTGTATATCCTAGGATGCTACCTCATTTGCATAACTTCAGGATAAGGCAAGAGAATGGAAGTGTTAACTTCCCTATCCTCTTTTTCTTAAATGACCTTTTTATTTCTATGAAGTAGAGGTAAGTGATGTTTGCATTGATTTTTCTTATTAATATTGCACTTCCTATGGCCACATATGTACAAATTCAATTCAATCTCTTGGTAGGAAATAAGTGATAAGTGCTAATTTTAAAATAAATCTTTTCTTCTATAGTCAATTCACTGTATTATTTATATTCATTATCATACACCCACTACAACCATAGCTTCCTAGCATCTATGTTAGATCTAGTTGATATCTATGCCACCTTTGCTCCTTGATTAGACACGTTCAATACCTCTACGATTACCTTAACTAAGTAAGATACTAAGATTCCTTCAATGTTGACTATAGTAGTAGCTTCTCAATTTTGCCAAAACTAGATTTTTTCTCCTAGATACCACTCTCAATTATTTTTCAAAGTAGGCCATAAAGGATATGACTAAAGTTTGGCCTTAATATATTCTAGAGAAAATTCCAAAAACATATCAAAGTTGAGTTCCACAATGATTGTTAACATGATGGATTTTTCTTGAATATCTTGAAGGCATTCAAGTGATAGTGTATGTTTTTGTTCCTAGATAGGCACTGGTGGATTATCTGCTTCTGCTAGAGTAGATACTTTGTGGTAAGATTTTGTTGATGAATGCTAAAGGTTTATGCCTCTTTCTCTTCTTGTTCTAGTTGTGGATTTTACTTACTCAGTTGTCCTCTTCCACTACCTTGTGGTATTTTGCTTGCCAATCATTCATGAGAATTCCTTGTGCTCCTCTTTTTAGAGCCATCTATAATCAATCAAGGGTCTGGAATTACTAGAGTATTCTTATAAATGAGCAAAATTTGGTACCTTACTCATATCCTTAGCTATATTAAGTTCTTAGTTCATTATGATTGTAGAGTTAAAAAAAATTTTCAATAACAACCCCATTAATACTTTAAATGAGTGGCATGATCAATTAGAAGTCTTCTTAAAGNGAAAAAAATTTTCAATAACAACCCCATTAATACTTTAAATGAGTGGCATGATCAATTAGAAGTCTTCTTAAAGTTTTTTTGGCCTTAACATGAGTGATTTACATTAAAAATTCTAAATATGTCTCCTCATACTTACCTTTATAATACCTTTCAGTTGTTAGTAATTTGAAAAAGTTGACTCAAATTTCCCCTTACTAACATCCCCCATAACTAAGGTGATCACTTCAAGATCATGTAGATTCGAAAATCATGAAAATAAAGATAATAATGAGGAAGTTATGAGTGCTAGAAGATGGAGTGTTAGAGCTCTTAGCTACAAAGAAAAATTGGCAATAACTTCCTTCTTATGAAATTCCAAAATAAAAAATTTCTCTAAATCCCCTATGCTATATATAGTTTTTATGGATGTGATATTGTAAATATGATATCATAGATGCAATATCATAGGTGTTGGTAATATCATAAATATGATGTCACTATAGAAAAAATGAAAATTTCTAAATGTTTTTCTTGAAAACAAATTGAGTCCCATCGGATAGTTGAAAGATATGCATCATGTTGAAAACATCTTGAAATGGTGATGATACTTCAATTGTGAAAAATAAGTGTTGAAAGTCTATAATTGAAAAAATCTTGAGATATGAAAGTATATGAGATATTGATGAAAAAATTCAGAAAGACAACATTATTGTGTTATTAGAATGGATAGTGTGAATGATATAGGAAGTATTTATTGATATTTATTGGAATGGAAAGGCTCAAGATGATGTGGAATCACTAGTAGGTATAAGATACAACAGTTATACAAGTGGGTCCTCCCCAAAGCAGGCTCTAGCCTTTAATGTCCTCATATAATCATGCCTAAAAGTGTCCTTAGGCACTTAAGGAGTTGAATGTAGTTCATACCTATTTAGCAAGACACACATGTTAGTACCAAAAAATTGGAAAAATAACTCTATGTTACACAAAATCATAATTTATGATTATTCAAATAGTGAGATGAGATAGGCTTAGAAGGGATTGTAGAAATTGGGACATGAGGTCTCCTACCATAGGCATAATGAATTCTTGTGTTTTATTAGTGGTTAAGATATTCATTAGCCTTTCTATCCAAGATTCAAACCAAGTCTAGACCACATCTAGTGACATCGCATCATGTCATCTCTTGGAATTACAATTGTTAGACTATCAATGTTGTAAGGAGTATCATCACTTGGCATATTATCCAAGGAGGAGTTTATTCATGGCACTTGTTTATTTATTTATTTTTTAGATTCCTAAGAATCCACCTACCTTCAGGCATGGGTAACATGTCTTTCTAGTGGGAACCCCAAAAATTTATTTTATACCCTTTTTTTTGTCATACAACCTTAGTAACATGATATAACTTACAATAATAATCTAAAAAAAAATCCATAAGTCCCCTTGATGTCACTCCTTTTTTATTTTCCCATTTTTCTTCATTTTTGTATCTAGGCATAATGAACACAAGTTTATTCTTAGTTTGATGATGGAAAGAATATCAATATGGCTATGGTAAGAACCTCTTATTATTGGAATGTATGGATGGATGATGTGGGCTCACTATGCAAATAATCAGTTTCTTATGACTTGATATCATAGAGAAATTTTCATCTTATTGGGCTACATCTTGTCTTTATTTAAATGTGTTTTATTAATGAACAAAAATTATTTACAAAGGGTTTGAAACAAAGTATAAAAGAAATGGGAAAGATGGTAAAAAAGATGAAAAAGTATAAAGAATTGAAGAATATTAAAGAATGTGAGAAATTGAAGAAATGAGAAAGTATATAAAAATTGTGAAAAGTGAAAAGAATTCTTTTTAAAATTAGTGAGGTACCTATGGTTTTAAATAGACATCCCCATGACTATTATGAAGATCAGAGAAATGGAAGATAGAACAGGTGGAAGACTAGTGAGTAGGTTGGGTAGATTCCTTTGAGTACTCATAGTATGGTTTGACTTCTTGGATATTGACAAGGATATGCTTATGTGGGCTAGATGGGTGATGAATATGTAAGGCACTAGATGGATAAGTGATGTGTACTATGTATGGTCCCTCCCAAAGTGTCTAAAATTTAACCTTTTGGGATAAATGACTAGGATTATAATAGAGAACCTTATCGCTTGGTTGTATGGTTACATTTCTTATCTACAAATCGTGCCTAAGTTTGGAGGTAGTGCTTGTGAACTTCACTACCCATAAGTTCTACTTTTCTATTTTGATCTAAATGATTTAGATTCATTAGACATTCATTTTGTGCTAAACTCAAATCAAGGTTAAGTTCACTAGTAGTAGCTAAAGTATGAATCTCTACTTGGATTGGAAGTATTAGCAACTTTTCATAGGCTAACTCATATGGGGCATACCCTATAGGTAATTTTCAAGATGTTCTATAGGCGCATAGAACATTGTTTAATTTCATACTCCAATCACATCTAAACCTACTGACCATCCTAGAGAGTATTCTAGTTATTTTGCAGTTAGTAACTTTAGCTTGACCATTTGCTTGGGGTTGATATGGTGTTGTTAATTTATGGTTAATCCCAAGTTGTTGCATGAGTTTCTTAAAGGTAGCACTAGTGAAGTAGGTCCCATTATCAAATATTAGCATTCTAGGTACTCCAAATCAATTCACCACATGCTATTGGAAAAACTTAGTAGCTATTTTTGTCATATTTTCCTTCATTGCTGCTATCTTTGCCTACATTGTATAATAATCCATAGTCACAATAATGTATGATTTCCCATTTAACATTGGTTGAATGGGACCCATAAAATCAATTCTTCAAATATAAAAAGGCTCCAATGGTTGTATCCAATGTTGCAGCCCTTCATGTCTGGCCGTAATTCCTCCATCTTTTTGGCAACATTTACATGATTGGGAAATAGTGTGGGTATCTCTAAACATAGTAGGCTAGGGTAGCCTACCATCAATAATTTAAGTGCTATTCTACACCCTACATAGTGGCTACCACATGGATCTTCATGAATGTCTTGTAACACTCTTTTCTAGTCACAATCAAGCACACACCATCTAACAAGTTCATCTACACAAATTTTGTATAGGTTGCCATTTATTTCCATGTATTGTTTAGCTTTGTGAAGGAATTACTCACATTATTTTCTATTCCATTCAATAAGAAGCACTTGTATGATGAGATACATCAGGTACTTTGTAGTCCATGGTTGTTCTATTGAATTTACAACCTTTGCTATTCTAGCGAAGAGGTCCTTATTGGGAAATTGGTCTGATAAGGGTTCTACTTAATTGTCTGCATCCCATTTCATCCTTGATAAATGATTAGCTACAACATTTTTTATCAATCATTGTGATGTCAAACTCTTGAAGAATCACAAGTTATCTTATCACTGTAGGACTAATTTTTGGCTTGTTCATTAAAAATTGGATGGCTCTATGGTCTGTGTGGACATAAATATGGTAACTAAGCATATAATATCTAAATTTTTTGAGTGCATACACCACAACCATTGGCTCCATTTCAGTTGTGGTGTAGTTTAGGTATGCTCCGGTGATGCTCCTGTTAGCACATTGTATGTAGTACGATCTCTTTTGATCATCAAGTTATGTTAGTACTATCCTAAGTGCATAATTAGAGGCATTAGTCATGATATAAAAAGGCCTTGATCAATTCAGAGCTTGAAAGATTAGTATCCCATCTAACTTCTGCTTCAAAGTTTCCAACACCTTTTCACATGACCCAGTCCACTCAAAAGGTGCATCCTTCTATGTGAGTTCTACCATTGGTTTGGCTATTTTCAAGAAGTTTTTAATAAATCTTCTATAGTATCTTGTATGGACCAAAAGAGATCTCACATCTTTTACTATTTGTGGCTTTTGAGTGATATTTTGGATGACTTTGATTTTTTCAAGATCTACCTCTATATCCCTTTGGGAGATTTTGTGTCCTAGTACTATGCCTTCCTAGACCATGAGATGGCTCTTCCACCAATTGAGTTTCATATTAGTTTCAACACATCTTTTAAGTACTTTAACCAATCTAGGGCTTATTTGAAATCTAGCTCGTATGTGGAGAAATCATCCATGAAAAATTCAACACCATTACCTATCTTCTTTTGGAAGATGCTTAAACTAGTCTCTAGAAGGTTTCTAGCACATTGCATAAATCGAAAGGCATTTTCCTGTACATAAATGTTCCCCATGGATTGGTGAACATGGTTTTCTCTTGGCCCTCTGCTACAATGCAAATTTGATTATATTCATTGTACCCATCCAAAAAATTGTAGTACTCATGTCCTAAAATTATGTCCAAGAATTAATCAACAAATGGAAATGGGAAATGATCCTTAAAGGTGGCTGAATTCAACAACTAGAAGTTGATGCACATGCGCCATTTACCTCCCTTCTTTGGAACTATCACCAAAGGACTTACCCATTCACTATTCGTAATTGGATAAATGAATTCTACCTTTAGCAACTTTTTTGATTCCTGCTTGACTACCTCCTTGAGATTAGGATTAATTCTTTCTTGAGGTTGGCATTTTGGTTTGACTGTAGGATCAGTGTAGATCCAATGTTGACAAATTCATGGATCAATTCATGTGATCTCATCATAAGATCATGAAAATGTTGTAGGCCATCTATTAAGCACTTCTAGTATTTTTTCTTTTTGTTCCTTGTCTAGGTTGGCATTGATAATTACTGACTTGTTGTCCACAAATGCATATTCTAATGTTGCTGATAGAGCTTTTAATTCTAGTGGTTCTAGTTCCATTGTGTTTGGGATTTCCAAGTATTCCTAGTCTATTTATTCCTCCTCATTATTCTAAGGATAAGAACATATTTTTCTTAGTTGTTCCAACTTATCTATTTTTTCCATGTAGGTATTGATGATATGTTCTTCTAGTTCCATGTACTTATCAAATTGGGTTTCTTCACTGGTAATCAACCATTGGGTGTCCTCTTTTTGGGTGGTTGCTACATACAGGTAATTTTGCACACAACTTGTTTCTATGAATTGACTACATGCCTCAGTTTCTTTTTTCTTAATTGCCCAAATTATTTGCATGAAATTGCACTCATGATCATTATATGTGATGCACAGAACCCTTTGTCTATGTATGATTTTGGCTTCATCTTCCTTAGAAATTTTGAAGGATAAATCATGAATTCCAAGCTTAGAATCCATGATGCTAAGCCAAGCTCTTCCAATGATAATTGGGAATTCTCCCTTGTTTATTCCCACATGAATTATTAAAAAATAGGCAACATAGGACCAATCACTAATGGTGGTAATCATATCATCTACTTGTCCAAGTGTAACTATGATAGACCAGTCTGCAAGCTATAAATGAATGTTACTTTTCTTTACTGGTGGGAGGTTCCAAGCCTAGTACATATCTTGAGATATCAGATTTACTATAGAGCAAGAATCTAATAGAGCTTTGCATGGTTTTTATCCTACTATTTGGAGATAAATCAAGGGAATTTCTAGATCAGTTCTTTTTTGCAAAAGAGCGCCTACCTTGATCCAATGGATTACTATTTGTGTAAGCATGATAGTTGTGAAGTTTAAACCTAATGAAGTTAGAAGCTTATTGCATTGGAAAGGACTCAATGTGGATGGGGTGGAGTTATATGTGTTCTCCATCCACTAAGTCTTCTTTGGACTTGTTTTAAAGAATGGTTGTTTTCTGGGTTAAGACACATAAGTAACCTTCCTCTCATGTGTATTGACTACCCTTGTAGCACTTTTTAGCTAGGGTTGTGATGGAAAATTCCCCTACATAACAGGAGGTGGCACTATTGGCATAGGACTAAAGTGTTGCATAGAAGGTCTAGCTATTAGTGGATGCACATATGAGTTAGAATTAGTCCTTGGTGGTGTCGATCTATGATATTATGCTAAATAGTACTATGGAGTTTGAATAGTTGCATAATTAGGTGAGACTAGATGCTAGACATAGAATCCATAAGAATTAAGTTGTCGATATGAACATTGTTGGCATGGTGGTGGCATGGCTCATGATTGCAACTACTACCACTACTGATGATACTACTCTTGTGACTATGGCAAGGCTCCACTAGGATAGTATGTTGATTGAGGTTACTATTTGTAGTTATCCTAAGGATAAGGTAACCTTTTAGGCATTTTTTTGAACAAATAATGGGTTAATTGCATATGTCTTAGTTTCTTGTAGATGTACCATGATTGGAAAACATCCCTTAGGATGTTTGTAGTAGCACATGATGCAACCTTTTCACAAACTCATACATCTCTTTTTCTAATAGATTGATCCCTGTTGTATTCTTTAGCTAATTCCTTTTTCTCTAAGTTCTTCTTCTTCTTTTTCCACTTAATCGATGAGTCTTTGAATCTAGTAGAGGATTAATTTTGATAGCCTTCCTTGGCATAAATCCCAAGGGTCTCTCTTGTTTTGCTTCTCAATCCATCTATGATGTGCCTTAGCTATTCCTTTGATGAAAATCTATGGCCTAGGCATCTATGTAATAGTGAATAATAACTATCCATTACTACATCAAGGGTCTCATGAGTCCTTTATTTGTAGTTTTGGATTTTTTTTCTTAGATTTGACACTCATAAATAGGTCTAATATTTATCATTAAATATTTCAAGCATGGTACTCCAACGTTTGATGGATTTAGGTTCCAATGACCTATACCAGCATTCTACTTTCTTTAATTTCTACCAACCACTCTCTATGTTTTGAAGGACACAAGAATTATGGAATGCTTGAAGGTGATGTTGAGGATTAGTGTTGTAACCTCCTTCAAATTGATGTATGTTACTCATATCTAGTCATTTGATTCAACTATCTCTCACATGCTTGGTTGGTATGTAGACTACTTCTTAAATGTTGATCATGCTCTCAGTTGTCATAAGTGGTTCATCATCATGATTAGGTTCATAGACTCTATGGTAGTAGTAATCCCTTCTATGCTCATGCCTCTCTTGATCTTCTCTTCTCTCTCTATGCCTTCTTCTTTCATACTCCTCATCTTTTAAATTAGAATATCTTAAGTAGTGGCCATGATGATCATGAGCCCTTCTCTTTTCCCTATCAAAGTCTCAATACTTGTGTTGTCTCTTGTCATAGTCCTTTGATGATCATGATGAAGCAAAGAAGGTAGTAGGAGAATGGTGCCAATTGGTTCTCCTTTCATAACTCTTATAAGTTTCCTTGTAGGACTTAGTAGGATTCCTTGACCTAGAGTCTCACTTGTATCTTAAGTCAGTAGCCTCCCCTTTGTGTGTCTCTACTAGAGTAGAGTGGAGTTGAGCTTTGACTGGTGATAGGTATCTTTGATGGCTCATCATGGTTCTGGTGGAGTTGTTCCAAAATGAACTGATCAGCATCAAGCTATTCTATGATAATAGATATGCTAACTTACTTCCCTTTGGTATGAACATGTTTGACCTTCATAGCAGCATCTCTCTTTATCTACTCCCTTGTCGATTCATAGGGTCTAGTCATGTGTTGACTCACATGATACCCTTCTTGAATTTGGTCTAAGTGCATTCCCTTAGAGTAGTTTTTATCATGTTTAGTGTTGCATATTCGGGAGGTAAGACTATGTTGCCTTGCATGTCTCTCCAACTCATTTGTTTGTCCTAATAGAATATGAAGATAATGTTTGGATGGTATGAATTAGTGTGAGCATAAGTAATATGTGTTTGCATTGGCACTCCCCTAGTCCTCTTAATCGGCAATTTTGTCACTACTCCTTTTTGTTTCCTCAACAAGTGATATTTGATCATTATGTGAACCCGCGTTATCATTTTTTGATGGTTTGTGTTAAGTGTGCTTTATATTAAGGTTGTGAAGATTAGAGTTAGTTTTTGATACAATGAACTTTGGAAAATTAATTACTTAGTATAACATTGACTTGTCCCCAATAATGATACCAATGATGAATGGTAGAGTATTTAGCACCTAAACATACAAGATACAAGTGTTCATGCACAATCCTAGTCAAACTCTACAAATAAGGCAATGTGATTATACCAATAATTGATTAGCATTCAAAATCATTGTCTTCTCACATGAGTTAGTAAAATCAATGTGTATGGTTTAACTCATGGTGAGGCATATGATATTGATGTTGAATTAGCCGTTAGGCTCTTAGTAAACATGAAGTGAAAATAAAGCTTTCTAAATATAAGTGACAATAAAACAAATCTAAACTAGCCTATGCAATGAGTAGCTAGTTCTGATTTTCTAATCACACCTTTGACTTCGTGCAACTACTACTAGGATTACCAAGTACCACACTACTGGGTGTACCAAGTCATAGTAGTGCTGGGTTACTAAGTAGTTACACTTACATGCTTGAGATTAGTCGTACTCATTCTACTTAGTGACATTAAAAGTAAATTGCAAGTAACAGTTAACATTAACTATGGAAATAGTAAACATAAACATTAAGCTAAATGAAAATAGAAATAAAACTAAGTGTTGTTGTAATGATGTAGAATAATCTTGATCTTTATTATCATGTATGAAATGCATCCAAGTACATCACACTCAAATAAAGACTCCATTCAATTATAAAAAATCACATTGTAGGTAAACATTGCTAAGTACTAAATTCAAGAAAACAAACTAAAAGAGTTATGTTACTAAGTTAATGTATCTCCCTGGTTTTGTGTGTCTTAAGTGTTGCTTATATATGCCAGCACACACCCCACCATATTGTTTATACGATAACGTATGCTGAGATATGATAATGTATCTACGACATTGTAGATATGATATCATTCCAAAACTTTTTACTTTATTAGGCAATAATGTTCACATTGGTGCTAGTTGGCATGAAGGTGGCAACCTGTATGGTGGTTAGTGATGAACATTTAAGATGCATGGTAACACAGGAATGCTAGGCATCTTGTTGTGTGTGGGGCTATAGTGCCTACAATAGTGTTTGCAAGGCAACATGTGGCATAGGCTGGCGTGTGCCTTTGTCAGGCTCATGCAAATTATGTGGTCCATGTCGTGTTGGGTGGTGATAGCTCCCATTACATGGCCAAAGGCCTTTGGTTTATGTTTCTCTTCCATTATTTTACAAGAGTAATGGAAATATTCTTTTCAGTTACGCTCTTGCTAGGATCTAGTCATGTGAAGGTTTGGTTGGAAGTGGAGGAGGTAGAGGAAGATGAGGGACTAGACTAGTCATGATAAATCGCTTGGCCAAATACGACATAGGGGGTGGTTTTCTAAGGCTAGACATGGAGGGGAAATCCTAGGGTTCCTTCTCATTTCATTACCTATTTGGTGGCACTCCTAGAGGCAGTTCGGTGTGGACAATAATTAGATTTGATAATTGGAGGTTGTAGACTTGTCAGAGGAGGCGTGCTTCTTATAGGCATGGATAGACAAGGCTACACAAGGAGTTGTCCTATTTGATGCTCATTTATAAGCTAAGTCTTTGCTTATCCTATTATTTTTAAAATTTATATAACTCAACTTTAGTCTCTATTATGTGGTTTAAATGCAAAGCCTATGTTTCTTCAAAACTCTAGTTGATCTTTGTTCAAGTTCTAAGCTATTTCACACCTTTCATTTCATGTTTCATTAATGCACAAGTGTCCTTGTTGAAATTTTAAAGTAAACAATTGTTTCTCTGCCAAGTTATTTTAAAACTGTTATTTACCTGTTAAAGTTATTTAATTTATCTGCACTATTAAATGTCACGTTTTACAAAACACCATGTTGCCCTTCTAGTTGAGAATATTTTTGGGTTTCCATACCCATATGAGAGGTTCCCTAGGCAATAGTCTCTTGCAATGAGTTTTGTGGATGTTGATGTGTCCAAAATTTATGCATCAACAATGGTATCATATAAAATGCTATTTGAAACATGGTTATAATGTAAAATGGCAATAATTCAAATTTGAGTTAGAAGAACAATATGTCAATTTTTTTTACTACAACGTAGTGATTTAACAAATATATCTTTCAATAGAAAATTTAGTAATTATTACAATGGTGAGTATCATACAGTAATCATAACCAACCTATTGTAATAGCATATGCAATATCAAAATAATTTCTAAATTTAACGTAAATTATGTCAAAATACCTTTTTCACATATCTGTTGATAAACTTTACATTAAAATTCACATCTTAAGATTTAGTTAAATATTCTTGATGATGTTATTGAAAGTTCCAAATAGTAATGATATTAACTTTAATAATTTTACTTAAATTTCCTTAAAACATAAGATAAGGTTAAAATTCTTACAACACCTTTTGATGGCCATAATCCCATACACAATAACATAAGAGCCAGTATCATAACTAATGCAAATATATATAAAATAATAATATATATATAATTCCTTGCATACGTATCCAATATTTAACTAATGTTACTTATCTTTTAACAACACCAGCATGTTCATTGCATAAAATTATAATATATAAATAATAATCTCTTGCATGAATATGATAAGATGTGTTAAATGTTACCTATATTCTAATTAATAGGAACACCAACTAATACCATGGTGACTGCAATAGTAAATACAACCATTTAACACATGACAATAAATATTAAAAATAATAGTTACAACTACAATAATAAATACAACTATGTAACTCATGATGATAAATATTAAAAACAATAGTTATAGCTATAGTTTTGATGCATCTTGCTATATTAGATATTTCATTTATTATTTTAATAACAAATTCAATATCAAAATACATAAACTCTTATTAATTACAAAGAAAAAAATACCTTATCCATAATATTGGCAGTCATTAGCAACATTGCATATTAGCATTGAATTTATCATTTTAATAGAAAATTCAAGATTAAAATACATAAACTCTATACTAAGTATGTAAATAAAAACTGTATTATTCATAATATTGGTAGTATCAACCATTAGCATAGCTACATTTAAACAAGTAAATATACAATATACAAATAAAAACACTATTAACAAACACCACTTTACCCGTCACCTTTAAAGTTTTAAAGATGAGGTAGTTATTTAGTATAATTATATAAAATTTTAGATAAAGAGTAGACTAAAGTAGTGTAGTTTGCTATAGGATAACAATATCAAATATTATATACAATAATTAAACACAAAAAATTACTAACAATACTGACCATAATTGCACCAACTATACATGTAAAAACGTGATTTATCACAATGTCATCAACAAAACTTAATAACACGTATGTGATAATAACACTAACATATATGCACTTACTATAGTAATAACTACAATAACAATGTCTTAAACTATAATAATAAAAAATGCAATCATTTAACAAGAAATATCATTTTTAGTTGCAATTATAAATTCATAATTTATACTTTAGAAAAGTAACATGCCAATTATAGCATTATGATAGTGAATTTAATATCCAAATTCATAAGCTTCATACCAAATATATATTCATTTACCATAGTAATAGTAATTGCAATAACATCTTAAACTATAATAATAATAAATGCAAGAGAAATATCATTTTTTAGTAACAAGTTTAACGTTTTAAAAAAACACAGTTGAAACTATAAATTTACTAGCTTAGTTATATATTTATAATATATATCTATAAATTGGCCGATAGAATCTTATTAGTTTACAAGTAAAAAGTTCTTTGAGTAGAAAATTTCATGACTTCTGGACGAAAAACAAGATTTAAAAACCCAAATTTTCATGCCTTTTGGAAGAAGAACAAGAGTTCTATACCTTATTTTTCCTAAGGATGGGTTTTCTGAAAAAACAAATTCCATGAATTAGTGTATGCTCTCACCCTCGGCCGAATTTGTTGAGAGTGAGAGCATAAATTCGGCCGAGGGTGAGAGCATACACTAATTCATGGAATTT
>MNCI01014675.1:24693-64947 GCA_015680685.1 Gnetum montanum
TTACTTGTAAACTAATAAGATTCTATCGGCCAATTTATAGATATATATTATAAATATATAACTAGGCTAGTGATCGCTAGTCGTCTTCTGCTGCAGCGATGATTTAAACATAACAGATAGAAATATTATAAGACCATGGAATGCTCTATTAAATGATTATAAACATGTTGTAATACAGCAGAAATGATCAATGTACGAACTTGCGTAATTGAAAATGTATAGTTACAAATGATCTGACATTCAAAATGGTAAAAATTAGTTGACAGAAAAGAATGAGATCATTCTTCATTAGATTTAATGCGTTGCTCTTCATCCAATCTACTTTGAAGATGCGAAGCCTTAAATATCTTGATATATCTTTCTTTGGAGATCGGAGGGAATATCTTCAAACTGTCAATACTCCTCACTCGAGATAGTGCCACAAATGTAAGACCTGTTGTTTCTCTGCTACCAACATCTATACACGCTTTCTCCAATGTCATTCCCTGTGACTTATGTATCGTTAAAGCCCATGCTAATCTAACTGGTAGTTGGCGAGTCCTATTTCCATAGCACCTTCAATAGTCCTCAAGGTCTTTAGATTTGATACATTAATATTTTAGATTTCATACATTAATCTTCAAGAGATAACAATTTTATAGGTGTCCCTTGAACCCTCCACCAATCTTGTCTAGTTGTTAGTTATTTTTCTTTAGAAAGCCTTACCAAAAGGGTACGCTCCAAAAAATTAGGCTTCTTTTAGAATCCTAATGCATTACATATTTGCACTTCAATCTTTTAACAAAAACTTGGTATCTATTTACTATATTAGATATGATTATATAAATTAAAGTGGTAAAGTGGTCAAGAGTACAAAGTAAATTTGACATCTCTTTAGGACAAATACGTGATCTAGAAAAGGTAAAATTCAACTTCTATCATCTATAGCCTTCATTGGATGAGTTGGCAGAGGGTTCATAGGACACCCACAAACCATCTTGTCTAAATTTGCTATATCTATGTTAGAAGTTCAAATTCAGATATCAATTTTGGGTAATTTTCTTAATGAGGTGTTCAATAGCCATGATGATCATGTCAAGGCCTTCTAAAAGGTTAAATTCAACTTCTATCATCTATAGCCTTCATTGGATGAGTTGGCAGAGGGTTCATAGGACACCCACAAAATTCACCATCTTATCTAAATTTGCTATATCTATGTTAGAAGTTCAAATTCACATATCAATTTTGGGTATGCATCTTAATGAGGTTTTCAATAGCCATGATGATCATGTCAAAGCCTTCTAAAAGAAATTTGAGTGTCTTCCAAATTCTTTGTGCTTTGGACGTAGTTAAACATTTAATTTTGAAATTAATTCTAAAAACCTTTGGCATCACTAAATAGCACATGGGTGAGATTTTTTGAATTAATAGACATGTGATGTAGCAACTAAACTAAGCATGCACATGTCTATTTCCTTTGGAGGCCAACCACGATGAGAGTGACAAAGGGCGACGGCCGGATCACGTTTTGGCGCAGCAACTGGGCCGACCGCACAGCCAGACGCTCAAAGAACACGTCCGTGAGCCCCAGCGGTCCCACAACGGCATCAACCATGCTCCCCATGAAGCTTCGTACCAGCGCCGCTCTAAGATGTGATTATCTAAAAATAAATTATATACAACAATTCTAACATCCATCAGACTACAAGTAAGAATACTGTTATACCATTTTCAAGTTAAAAATGTAAGATGGAACAACATGTGATGGGAGAAGAAAAGCAATATATAGCATTAGGTAAAATAAATTTCTTCCAAATAAAATGACAAAGATTAAATCAGTCTTTATACATGAACTATTCAAGTCACCGGTGTTAGTTTTAGAAAATTTCACACATATCAATACCATGCTAATAGATAGATTTTATACCAAAACTATTATCAATAAGCGAAAATACGGAAAAATGCATAAATAAACCTCCACAGGTATCGTTGGCATGGTAGTTTGGAGTGCCTTCACCACGGTGTCCACCTCGGCCAGAGCGTTGTTGCCGGTGGCGCAGCGGAGGTCGGCGACGCGGACCACGGTCCATTTGTGGGCGTCGTCATGGGCCATGGTGAGGCGTCCGATGAGCCGTGCCAGCGTCGGCTCCACCTGACGGAACGCGGTGTGCTGACCGTCACTGTTGGCAGCGTAGCCGCACTCACCGTGGTCCGCCGTCATGCTCATTGTTTTGCTTACGTCGTTGTCGTTGCCCCCGGTGATGGTTCCATGTTCCATGGTGATGATGATATTTTCCTCATGCTCTGCCCCGGCTTCAGTTCCGATCCGGAAGTGGCTCCGGATCAGCAAGTGTAGATACCTTATATTTATTTATTGCAATCAAAAAGTTTGTGACATTACTTATGCAAAAGGTGCTCGAGTTCGCATTTCGCAACTTAAATCTACAGAGTTTTATGATGACGATTGATGTTAATGTGGAGTGCCGGCCTCGGCCTCCACCTCCTGTTTTGTGCCTGATTCTGTTCGGTGCCCGATCAGAGCATTGTTTCTGTCTTTGGCCAGAATGCTGGATCTGCATCTGCGCAGAACTTGAGCCCTCCTCCTGTCGGCATCTGCGTAGAACTCGAGCCCTCCTGCTGCTGCTACTCCGTGCACTGTTTTCACACCTATTTTTATTTTCGAAAGGACATAACCTTTCATAACACAACATTATGCACAAAGTTGCGTTACCAAAATGGTATGTATGGAATTTTACTTACACGTCATTGTGATGCACAAAGTTAAATGNATTACCAAAATGGTCTGTATGGAATTTTACTTACACGTCATTGTGATGCACAAAGTTAAATGGCCTGTGTAAAATTTTAGTTACACTTCAGCGTTATTCACAAAGTTGCATTACCGAAATAGCCTATCTGGTTCACAAAGTTGCGTTACCGAAATGGGAACTGAAAAAGTCAACGCTGGTCAGCGTTACGCACAAAAAATTAGCGTTACCAATTTATGATGGTAATGGCCTATCCGCCAAATAATTTAGAAATGTAATCCTATAATTATACCATAGTAAATTTAACATCAAGCTTTACATACCAAACATGAAAAATACACATGGATTCTAATAGAAATGGAGACTTAGCAATAAAGTAACTAACTATCATCACTCTAGAGAAGCAAGCAAGAAAAAGCTGAACAATAATACATGCTTAAAGAGAACCCTTAAAGCAACCTTGGCATGCAACAAAGAGGAGACCTACACTGCATATTCTCTAGAGATGTTAAGTTGAGCAAAGGAACGTTGTCGTGAAAAGTGCAACAAAGAGGATGCCTACTCAACACTCACTGAACTCACTTTGTAGAGATACATAAAGGTACTCATGAGAAAAAGGCATTTTACATGCTAGCCATATATCACTTCCACAACCTTCTCCTCCTGAAATGAGTGTAATCATTTTGATCTAAAGCATTTCATAAAGATAGAGAAACTGCTATAAAGCATTTCATAAGGATAGGAAGAAGTCTCAAAGCATCTATGTTGAAATGACATGCTTATCATATTAAATGTATAACCTTATAAATTACAAGTTACAAGTAAATATATAATACAATTTATAACCTTTTTATCCATGTTAAGGAAATGAACCTTTGCATAATAAGCTACAAGTGAATATATAATGCAATTTATAGCTCTTGCTTATCGTATTAAATGTAGAACCTTATAAATTACAAGTTACAAGTAAATATATAATACAATTTATAACCCTTTTATTTGTGTTAAGGAAAGGAACCTTGGCATGATTAGTTACAAGTGAATATATAATACAATTTAGAGCTCTTCTATTTATGTTAAGGTAAGGAAAGGAACTTGGTGTGAACACGCATTGGACTTCATCGAGAGATACATAAAGGTAAAGCTTGTTGATGCATAAATTTTGTATGCACCAACATCACGAAAAGAAAAGCTCTTTTAAGGAGAAGGTGCCTTCTATATGGGTACGAAAACGTGGGAATAGTCTCCACTAGAGAGGGCTATGTGACATTCAAAAATAAAACAAATTAAATTGAAAATTGAGGAATAAAACAAATTAAATTGAAAATTGAGGAATTTATAATGAATGATAGTCTTGAATCCCAAGACTTGATGAAAATACAATAGTTAACTAAAAATAATTAAATCTTCCTTGTTCCTGGTGCTACCGCCTGTTCGATGCTGATCTGTTGCGGGCACTTCCGCAGCCAACACTGCTATTGAGAGAGAAGAATAACATTGCTGTTGCCTTCACCAACTGCTGCCTCTGCAATGGAGAGAGACGCTGTCCGCCACATGTGCAGGACCATTGCACAATGCGTGTTTGAGAGAAAACCTGCGTCTTTTGCTGCTCACAGGGAGAGAGAAAAGGAGTTTTGATGGTTTTGTGCAGTGCAACAACCATCTACAACACGTCTGCCACCTGTCGTTCGCTGTTGTCTCCTGCCAACAGCGAATGATGCCCATTAATAACAAAGAGACACTGTTGCTGTGGATATCCGTCCTTTGCCCCGTCTGCTGCACCGCTGTTCTACCGATGTAAGAAAGCAGGAAAAGAGAGGGAACAACGTTGCTGCCGTTTGTTTTTTTTTCTTAAGAAAAAGGAAAGAAACCCATTGCCTGATGTCACGTGACATCCGTGTCACCAGGGCTATGTCTTTGCCGTAGAAAGCCCACCTGCAGAAGCCGCGTCGTCTGTCGTTGGTCTGCCGTGCGTTACTTAAGCCATTCTGCTTGGTGTGCCACCATCCTGAGCTACGTCTACTGTACTGGTGTCCACGGAGAGGAACAAAACCTGTCATTAAGAAGAGAAACCACCCTTTGTTGGTTTGCTATTTGAGAGGGGAAAATCTTCCTCCTCGGAAGATGCCACTTGCCCTTATTTAAAACCCATGTCTGCAAGTTTCAGATGCCTTAACCGTCAGTACGGCTGCCTGACGTAACACCAAGCGTTGCCACCTTCTGTAACCGCCGTGACTGGTGATGTTTCCAACGACATTCCAAAGCTACACGGTAAGCAGAGTTTTTACCATGCTTGGAAGTAATTGACACTAACAATGGATGGTTAAGAAGCGCAAGTTTGTTGCTGTATGGAGCCTGCCATGGCTCATGTTGTCAATGTATACAAAGCATGGAAGATTTCCCTGCCATTCAACTCCACGTATCTTATACATGCTGCTGCAACTGTTACAGTTGGAAATGTGCAGCGATGTAAAAATGGCTGTCAAGTTTGACACCAGTGGCTTTGCATTGATCCTCCTCCTCCTATGCCATTGTAGTATTGAGTTTCTGCCTACCACTGCATAGTGGAGATGATGCATTCAGGCTCACACTGAAAACATGTGTGATTCCTTTGTGTGTAAAAGATGAGATCACTCCAACTTCAAGATTTCTAAAACTTGGAATATGAAGGATCCTTCCTTGTAAGGGAGGACATGGAACATGGAAATATTTTAGAGCCCTTATAGTGAATGGAATCGATTGATCATAGTGGAGTTCATGTGAAGGCATTCGCATGGAATGGAAAAGTTAAAGCTGAGTCATCCTTGCATGAGTGACTGGTTAATCTGACTTTGAATAAACCGGGAAACCAAGACACTTTTACTGTTAGTTCCAAGGTAATCTTTATTTATTCTTCGACATGCTTTACTTTTTAGGGTCCCATCCACGTGACAAAATTTCTTATATAATGACTCTTTTGACCCTCTCTTGTGATTCTATTGGTCTTACAAGCATCCTATGTATTTAGCAAAGTAATTAGGATGGCTTGTGGTCCCTCACATTTGCTTTACAAGCTTTTCTTAATATTGAGTGGAGCTTGCTATCTAAAATAAAAAATAAAAAATAAAAACAATGAGGTGTTGGTGATAACATTCTTGAAATCTTCTAGACAAGTACTGTTGAGTTCTAAAGCTTTACTTAAAGTTTTTCTTTTACTTTGATGGCATAGGTAATTGTTGATAAGGGTTGTAATTTGCATGGAGTGGTATGTTAATCTTAGTGGTGTATAAATTACAAACTAGGTATAGTAACTACACTTGAATATACAGTGATAAGGTACAGTGACTACACTTGAATATACCCAAGCTGAGAAATTTTTAATCAATCTATGATAGCTGATGACATCTAAAAAGTATGAAATTCTTTTATACATAGACGACATTAAAATTTTTATGTCTCCATAAGTAGAATTTATCACGATTCGAAATTTTACGTCATTGTAAAACATGCCTTTAATGATTTCTAAGTAGCCAATGTTAAAGATGTTTCCTATTTTTGTTTTTTTTTTTCACCTAGCTATTTGATGTAATGCTAAAAGATGATTTTATGAATATACTTCATTTCATGGACTTTTGAAATAATTTTTAAACTATAAAGAAATTGCAAAGTTTGCCAATATATATATTTTAGTTTTGAATCAAGACTACTAATCATGGCCCCATGCCTAGCATGGGCGAGGTTGACACCAACACTTATCTCCCAAACTTTAATTGCATGCAAGTGCAAAAAGCAACAAAAACCACGAAATTTTAAAAGAAAATGCAATAGATAGAGAATCAAAAACATCACAAAACATTCAAATAAAAACTTAAAAACAAACTATAGTGATCTAAACATGATTAAAATAACCATATAATCAAAAGAGAACTAGACGTGGGTCATCCTTAACACACCATCTTCTTTAACCAAGTTCCAAATATATAATTTTATTATTTTAACTATATATATATATATATATATGATTAAGATATCATTCCCAATCTTTTCACAAGGTAAAAGTAAAAAGTACATGGACTACTCTGACCACGAGACTTATACAAAACTTAATGAAAGATAGGCTCAAGTTAGATAATNAACCACGAGACTTATACAAAACTTAATGAAGGATAGGCTCAAGTTAGATAATAGCAAGCCACAACTTTTAGATTTTTCCTTGGGGGTTTTTTTTTTATAAAAAAATGGGAAATAGATTTGAAAAGAGAAACAGAATTTAGGGTGAGGATTACTGCCCAACCCCATCACACTCAAGAACGTATTACACTACCAATGAACATGATCCTCATTCTTTTCTTTTCTTTTTTTCATTTTGAGGAAAATTTGCTCATGGTGTACTTCATTCTTGAGGTAGGAATTCCAACATGAGTTTGGCCAATTAGCTGCATTGCCATTGAACATGGTCCTTTTAGAATTTTGACCATGGTGTAGTTCAACCCTCATGTATGTGCCTTTAATTACAATTTGATGGCATCATAGTAGGTCTCCTGGCTGGCTAACGAGTTCTCAAGATGAACACACTTCACCCTGTTGCTCACAGGATAGCCATGGATCATCACACTCAAGGGCTGGGGCTTGTGAAAGGGGAAAATGGAGTTTTGCAAGGTCACCTAGTGATTATGACTAACCATTCTCAAACATCACATATCTTACACTCACATGATCATGATGATTACATGATAAGTTAATATAAATCCCATGCTACATAATCCAACGTAACAAATAAACTAAAACCTTGGAATCGATTGGAAAGAATCATTATTGAAATATATAATATAAAGTAGATTTTATGTAATAATAATATATATATATTATACTTACATTATATAAAGCATTATTTTCCAATGGTGTTATGATGACCCAACACCTAGTAACTCAAACAACCATGATGATTATTAAAATCATATGAAGAACACAAATCAAACTTAACCAATATGCTAAGAAAGAGACAATGCAAGGAAAACATGCAAATGCAACTATATACAAATGAAATGGAAAGCGAAGAGGAAGAAAATATGCAACTAAGAATCTACCAGGTGTTCATGTGATGCACATGAGTAGAAGTGCTTCAAATGAAATGCATTAAAATTCCTATGCAACCTATGTCCTTGCCAATCAGCAATTTTGTACACAGTAGGGCCAATGACACCTATAATTTGGAATGGAGCTAATCATATAGGAAAAAACTTAGTTTGAGGGTCAGTTTGACTAGAAGCTCTATCTCTCTTAAGAACCAAGTTACCTACTTGAAATATTTTAGCTACATATTTATTATTAGACCATCTCTTGATAATTTGTTGATGACTACACATATTTTCAATTACTGTGACCCTTTTAAGCTCTAGATTCCAAATGTTGTATGTTTGAGATATTAGATGCTTGTTAGTTGGTAAGTAGTCTAAGAAGAATTGATATGTAGGAATCTGTAAATTTATTGGCAATACAAGTTCTTGTTTGTACACTAAAGCATATGGTGTAGTCTTGATCGATTCTTTATAATGAATCCTATTGGCCCAAACTTCCCATTTTAGTTGTTCATGCCATGTTCGTGGGTTTTGGGCTATCATTTTCTTAATCCCATCTAATATAACTTTGTTGGAGGACTCAACCAAATCATTACCATGTGGATAATATTCAGTTACCACCTTGATAATGATGTTATGGTCTCTAGCCCAATTTGTATACTTTATGTAAATGAAGGTGGACCCATTGTTAACTACTAATGCATAAGGATATTCATACCTAGAGATGATATCGTTTTCTAAGAAGTGAATGAGCTATTGAGATGATGTTGTTTTAGTAGCTTTCTCTTCTAACCATTGTGTGCAATAATCAGTGGCAGTCAAAATAAATTTGTGTAGGGTAGTAGAAAGAAAGGATTGATCATTTTGATAAAATCTAAGGCCCATTGGGCAAATGGTCTTGTTTCCATTATAGGCTATAAAGGGGTTGAACTCTTGGGATCTTTACCCTTAAATATTTGACATTGGACACAAGTTCTAACCAAGCTGTGAGCATCATTAATTATAGTAGGTCAAAAATAAATAGCCTTCATGATTTTATGAACTAGCAAACTGTATCCTATATGTCCTTCTTTGTGAAGCTGTTTTAGAGCATTGTTAGCCTATTCTTGGTCCAAGAACTTAAGGTATATCCCTTGGAAATTTTTTCTAAATAATTCACTACTTATTAGAGCAAATATCAAACATTTTGATATTAAGAGCTTTCTCTTATATCTAGGTAAATGTGAAGGACAACAATGGAAGGTTAAATAAAATTTGATATCTTCATACCATGGGTCATACAATCAATTGGGAGAAAATGGAATATTTTTTTCCTCATTGATGGATAATACATGAAGAGGAATTGATTCTTTATCTTTGGATGCATCACAATTTTCCAAAGTTGAAGCTTTAGCAATTAACTTGGCAAGACCAATCCCTCTAACTAACTTTGCTACCTTCCATTGAATATTGTATTCTTGGAGCTTCATAACCCACTTAGTATGTTCTTTGCTAAGGTCTTGTAATTTAGCTAAAGCAATGGTGGTTGGGTTAGGGACAATAACAAAGACTTTTGCATTTAGCAAGTAGTAGTGAAATTTCTTCAAGGCTTTACTATAAGGTACAATTGCTTCTTTAGAGGTGAGTATTTTAATTCTGCATTCTCTAAAGGTATAGACATGAAAGCTATGGGTCTCTCACCTTGATCAATTATGTCTTGGATCAAGATAGAAGTGACAATAACATCACTAGAAAAGGCATATAAGTAGAAATCATTCTCATATCAAGGAGAAGCTAGGATAGGGGCATTTATAATGGCTTCCTTAATAGCAAGGAAAACATTCTTTCTATTGCCTGTCTAGTGCATATTACTATCTTTCTTAAGCATATCATTCAATGGCCTAACTAATTCAACATAGACAAGGATAAATCATCTAAAAAAGTTAATCTTTCCAAAGAAACCTTCTTTTATAACTCTGATTTCCCTATTCTATTTTCAAATTTCTAATTTTGATGGTCCTTACATGAGTCCTAACTTGGGCGAGGTGGTTTTATTATTTAATTTTAAATTTAATTTTTTGAAATTTTTATTATTTTATTATTTTCCTTTTAAGATTTCGTGGTTTTTGTTGCTCCTTGAACTTGCATGCAATTTGTTGTTTCGGGGGGCTAAGTATTATGGCCAATCTCACCCATGTTCTCGCATGGGGCCATGATAAAAAAAACTGTCCTATAAAATCATATGTTATTTCACCAAGCAATATTAATGTGTAGGAAGGTGGACCAATGTGTGGGAAGTGAAACATCACTAGCAAGTAGCTATAAAGTAGAGAATGAAGATGACATCAGGGAGAAGGGGGAACAAGGGCCTCCTTAACAAATTAGGTTTTTTTCTTGAACAGCTACACCTCTCTCCATTGAGGCACATGTAGATTAGCAAGGGATCTCTAGGGGCTGAGAAACTAGCAAATGACTATTCTCTCTCTCTCTCTCTCTCTCTCTCTCTCTCTCTCTCTCTCTATCTCTCTCTCTTCTTCTCCTTCTATTTTTCTTGGGGTGACAACGACGAAGTTGATGCACATGGACGGTGGATGCAGTAGGTGGGTTTTTCATTCATGTTTCTTTATTCTTAGAAATGGATTGATGATAATTAGTAGTAGCACAACTATGTAAACAATAGTCAAAAATCTTAGCAGAAAACCAAGAGGCAATGATATTCTTTTCCCTTTTCACAGTAGACCCATGATGGTAGTAGATGTAGGATTGGAGATAGCAATGCATCTACTAGCACATGACAACAGGATCTAATGACTTATTCTCTCTCTCTCTCTCTACTGTGGTGTTGTAGTTGTAGACAATAGCAGTTGCAAGCACATGTTCTATAGTTCTATTCTATTTTTGGCGAGTGATACCTCTGTGGTAGGGCTCTTCAAATAAGAATAAATTTCTCTCTCTCATGCTTGTGATGAGGCACATTTTATCTATGTGTCAAAGATGCATTTGTGGGCCCTTTCATCCATCCTCTTCTCTCTCTCCCCCTCATCTAGCAGCTATAGGTAGTGTTGGCTACAACAATGTCTACAATATACTGGTAGTAGTAGCTAGGAAGTAGGAAAAATTTATTTTGGTTACCTTTTGTATTTTTGAATTTGAGACGCTCATTCCAATTAAAATTTCTATTTTTTTTTTACTATTTTCAAAAAGCCATGTAGCCCTCTCCAGCTAAGACTATTTCTAGGTTTCCATACCCATATAAGAGGTGCCCTAGGCAATAGTATTCTTAAATAAGTGTTTCCCCAAGTATTGGTGTGACCAAAATTTATGCATCAACAACATGGAACCTACAATTAGAAGAAGAATAATAATAATCTTTTGATGAGTATCTATCCTTCTCAAGATTAAGATTTGTACAAGTGTGGAATTCTTCTCAAGATTGAGATTTGTACAAATGTGGAATTGTAAGGATTGGTTCTAGAAGACTTTGAATCATGTAAGCAATAAAAAAATTAGAGGGATTACAAAGAAATCAAATTATAATGCTCTATCAATACTACAATTAAAATTGAAAAAAATAAAAGACTTTATGTTGCTATTTCATCTTAAGCATCTATAGAGAATATATATATATAACCTTCTTTACAATAGGATATAAAATAGACAAATGCAAGTTGAAGCTAGATAATGCATAAAACCATGATTTAGAATTGGGAACCAGAATCTAAAACTATATTGGTAATGAAATTTTATGGAAAATGTTTATTCTAGAATCTAAAACATTATTTGGTACTAAAAATTTTGAAAGCAGTGATTCCATTGAAGCATCCAAGTAAATTAAATGCAATAATGTACCTATGAGAATCGAAGATGAGAATGAAAACTAGGGATAAAATGCAATAGAAGAAGGGAAAAACAAAATCCAAACCAAGCCAAACTAGTCAAGTAGTTATAACTAAGATCTAGTTGTAGCAGCAATGTTAAGTCAGCCATCTCTGTGGGAATGGTTCCATGAAGATAATTGTCCAATGAATCCAATGAAATTAGGAAGGTAAGATTGCCTATAAATGGTAAAATGAAACCTTCAAGTGCTAAATTACTAAGTTCCAAAAATACCACCCTCTTTGTATGGTTGGAGCCTCCCCAACTGACTCCAAACCAATCATAACAAAGTCTATCAAAATTAGTGTAGCTCTAATTACTAAGATAGTTTTCAAGGTTATACGTGAATATGTAAAACCCAGCCCTAGCAAGGGTAGGGTGATGCCTAGGATCAAGTAATCTTAGCACAAAAGCATAAAAACTAGAACCAATAATGTGCAGAATATATGCTAATAAGAAAAGTCAAATGGTACCAAGCTTTCCTACCATACCAAAAATGAAACATACATATCATGTCATCAAAATGCAAGTTTCTAGATAAAGTAAACTATAAACTACTATGCAAAAATACAAAAAAACACATAAGTCTCATCATCATATATAGAAGAGTACAATATAGAGAGTTTCATGGAAGGATATCTAGTCCACACTACTATACATGAAAATATACGATAACCAAGCACTAAAGGATTTCCCCTCCTTTACTCTCTCTCTTTATGCTTGTCTAGGCTCCTGCACTTTTCATCTATAATGAAATAAAGTCAGTACATAACTAGGTGAGAAGCCTTTAGACTTCCCATGCTAGATGGTCAACAAGTGCTACACTGAAGAAGAGGAGTGGGGTAGAAGGCAACCTACAACACTATTAGTCTCATGCATGCTCAAAACAACAAACACCATATCACCCATGAAGCTAACATACAATCATACAAGCACAGACAAAGCCATGGTCGAACATCATCTATCATGTCCATGTCATCATAGCAATGATATACAATAAATAGTCCATGATCCACATAATCATAATCTTAATAGAACACCTATTCTTAATGGTATGACTCACAACCTAATATTATCTCATACATAGCCCACATGGATGCTAGCATATCCATGCATAGTGTAGCATGCGAAACGTTGCCATGAGTACCCATAATAGCCATTGCCTACAAGTCTTTTATTTATTTAATGGGTGCTAGGGCCCGTCAACCTATAACCCACAACCACTAGCCTTCTGGGGGACTACCAATAGGGACGAACACACCAATGTCATGGACCAGCTATAGGGATGAACACATCTACGCTCTCCCACTCTCAGGATGAGGCCTAAGATAGGAGCCTCACCAATGCATCACAATAGAGGTCAATCCATACTACCTTTAGGGTGCCTCATCACCAACTGGTCCACACCCCCGTGCTAGCACCACCCACCAATGATTGTCACAAGCATCATCATGAAAACATGCACATAGGCTGGCTAGCTTAAGCCAACATAAGTTATAAGCACAACACACCCAAACAAACATAACCACATAGATCCACCTCTCATGAAAATAATACCACTATAATAACCTTCAAAATGAGATATTCCTAAAGAGAAAATTAATTCTATGATTACAAAGTACTTCCCAACGTGATCCTAATGACACTAATTTTACCTAAATTGGACTCCTAGAAGCAAAGTTATGCATGTCTAAAGTTTGATTAATAAAATAATATTAAATAGTATTTGAAGTGCCCAAAAGAAAATGCTTGCACCCTAAGAGGCCCCATAAATAGCATATCATATGAGGCTCATCAACACCACATATTATAGTCCACATGTCCACATCATCCCATACATTGCATATATATTCATCCATAATTCATAACCAAAATCAGACAATTTTGAGAAAATAGACAAAATAACACATCCAAGCTTAATCCCTGAGCTATCTATCCCACATACCTACATTGCATAATCATATACACTAAGCTAGCACAAAAATATAAGGGAAAGGCAAAGACAACCCACCAATTAAAATTGTTGGGGCAAGAAGGCTGAAACAAGGAGAAAATCCTCAAAAATCTAGCAGGACTCTATTTTCCTCCCAACAAGTTCTGTGCCCATGTAGATATGACCACAACAATCCCAAATCCAAGTTTAAAATAAGAAAAAAGTATCCACAAGGCTCAAAATCTAGAAAAAGAAGAGAATAGAAATAAAAATAGTAGAAAACAGACTTCTATGCTTTCTTGTGCGTTACTATTTCTAAATTAGAGAAAAAAAATAGAATCGAAAATCCAATTTCTTTCACAATTGGTGGTGCGAGGTGATGGTGTGAAAAACATATAAAGAAACATATTACAAAAACTATGCATAAAGCATAAAACATAATGATGTGCTTGTCCTCACATCACGTGAGTTACCTTTTTGTTTTTTTTTTCATTTGCATTATTTATTATTATTATTATTATTTACAAATGATTTTCCTAAGGTATTTTTTTTTATTTTTTTTGTTTCCACAAATAATACCCTAAACTTTAAACCTATGTAACAGACACATAGACACACCAGGACTCTAAATCAAAATCCGTTTAAACCTATGAGATCCTTATCATATGTTCTACACATTCACATGCCAAAACCACAACCGAACATCATGCAACATAGCGCTATAGTACATATGCCTACATGATAAAATCACACATAAAGCATAAAACATACTGGATTGATGCTCTTGTACCCTAATCCCACACCCCTACTAGCAACATCACCTATCTAACACGTCACACAAGGCTAGTGTACATAATCACATTAGTTAAGCATGCAAAGACATCATAATCATAACAAGAAAACAAAGCCTCATAACATATAAAATATATTAACTCATTCCCGAAAAACCATTGGGACTCCACATGTAATGTCTAAATCATAAGTGTATAACCATACCTACTAACTTTGGGTGGTGTGTAACACTCTCCCCTCCTTGAGAATCTTCCTCCTAGAAGATATCAGGATGGGCTACACACATCTCAATCTCCACCTCCCAAGTAGCTTTTGAAGCTTCATGCCTATTCCATAAAATTTTAATGATAAGAATAACTTTACTACGTAGCTATCATACCATATGATCAATAATCTTTATTGGTTGTTCTACATAAATAACATCAGACTACAATTGTATTCTTGAATGGCTAATCAGGCACATAATGGTGTAGCATAAATAGATGAAATAATCATGGACATGTGCCAAATGAGGAGGTAATGCTATTCAATATGCCACTTTCCTAATCCATTGTAACACTTGAAATGGACCAATGTATCTAGGAGCCAATTTCCCTTTTCAGCCAAATTGGGTAGGGCCTTTCAAAGAAGGAACACAAAGGAATACATGATCTCTAACTACAAACTCCAGTGGCCTTTGACATTGATTGACATATGTTTCCTACCTATCCTATGTAGCTTTCAATCTATCTCAAATCTCCCAAATCTACTTTGTATTCTACCTCACCAAATTGGTGCTCACCTATTGATGATCTTCGATGGTATCCCAACATAAAGGTGTTCTACATGGCCTACCATATAAAATCTCATATGGTGTTGCTTGTAAACTCTCTTGATAATTTTTGTTATATGAAAATTTAACTAATGGTAGCATCTGATCCCAATCTTCTCTATATTGCAAATCACAGGCTCTCAACATGTCTTCTAGAATTTGATTCACCCATTTAGTTTGAGCATCAATTTGTAGATGATATGCTAAAATTATATTCAAATTTGTACCCATCTCCTTCTGAAATGCCTGCCAAAAATGTAACATAAATCCAGCATCTCTGTCACTAATAATCCATTATGTCACACCATGCAATCATAGTATCTCTACAAGAAAGAGATGTGTAGTTTCTACTACCCTGACTGATGATCATGTGGCGAGGAAATGGATAGACGTTGTCAACAAATCAAAAACTACTAAGATAGCTTCACAACCATTGCAAGCTCATGGAAGACCAAGAATGAAATCCATACCAATAGCATTCCATTTCCACCGAGGAATGTCATGGGAATGCAAATATCCCCCAGGTCTCTGATGCTCTATCTTCACTTGCTAGTAAATTAAACAATGAGATACATACTCTCCTACATTCCTCTTCATACTAGACCACCAATACATTTTTCATAAGCTTTAGTACATTTTCTGACTACCTGGATGCATTTGGTATCTACTTATGTGGGTCTCATGCATCAATTGAATTCAGAGAGATTTTGGAACAGATACTCGACCATCCCTCCATATTCACAGAGAGCGGTCCATCAAAGACAGTCTATTGCCTTAATGTTTGACACCAAGGATCATGTCACTGTTGCTCCCATATCTACTCTTGAAAATCTGACTAGATGGTTAAGTTATTAAGCTTACTCACCACCCTACTTAATGCACATACTACTTTGTTAGTCTTGCTAGAGCTGTATTTAGTAGTGAAATTGAAATCAGCAAGCAGCTTCACCCATCTATGTTGTCATAAGTTTAATTGTGGCTAACTCATAAGATATTGGAGGCTCTTATGGTCAGTCCAAATAGTCACCTACTCTCCATATAGATAATGCCATCAAATCTTTAAGGCAAAGATCACAACACCCAATTCTAGATCATGCATGAGATATCTAGTTTCATGTGGCCTCAATTAATGGGATGCATAAGCCACAACCTGTCCATCCTCCATCAACACATAGCCAAATCCATCCCCTAAAGCATCAGTATTAACATCATATGGATGTCTTGGTGTAGGAGATATTAGCATAGGAGCAGTCACCAAGCTATGCTTCATCTCCTCAAATGTAGCCTGACAAGCTAGGCCTCACGTAAAGATGGCCTCTTTTCTTAATAGTCAAGTCAAAGGAGATGCTATGTAAGAGAAATGTTCGCAAACCTTCGGTAATATCTTGCTAACCCCAAGAAGCATCGTACCTCCACTACTAAGTGCGACATAAGCCAATCATAAACAATTGCAATCTTTGCAGGATCCACAGAGATACTAGTTCCTGACACCACATTTCTTAAGAACTGAATCTCTAATTGGCAAAATGAACACTTGGATGGCGGAGCATATAGTTGGTAATTCCTCAAAGTCTGTAAAACCATCCACAAGTTCTTTACATGCAATTTCTCATTAGGAGAATATACTAAGATATCATTGATAAACACAATTACAAACTGATCTAGGAATATGAAAACTACTGGTGCATTTGTCAACCCAAAGGGTAGCACGAAAAACTCAGTGGCCATACCATGTTCTAAATGCTATCTTTGACACATCTTGTTCATGAACCCACACTTGATGATACCTAGACTTAGGATCAATGTTTGAGAAGACATGAACTCCCTGAAGCTAATCCAACAAGTCATCAATGTATGGTAGAGGATATCTATTTTTCACAGTCACTTAGTTTAACTACCTGTAATCTATGCATAATCACAAGCCCCCATCCTTATTTTTAACAAATAGCACCATTGTATCCCATGGTGATACACTAGGATGAATAAGGCCTTTATCCAATAATTCTTGTAGCTAAATCTTGAGCTCTACTAGCTCTACAGAAGACATCCTATGTGGAGCCTTGGAAATAGGCTCTATACTAGGTTTAAGTTTGATTTTAGACTCAATCTCTCACCTAGGTGGAAAACCTGGTAATTCAAACTAGAATACATTATCGAATTCATGAGCCACAGGGATTTGATCTATCTCCACCATATTTGTTTTATAGATTGTAGCCATAAAGCATGCATGTCCTTTTTGAAGCATCCTATAGTACATTTGAGAGGAGACTAAATCCAAGGACATAGTCATTGGATGAGTTTGTACCTCAATCAAAGCACCATCAGCTGATTGTAAGTGTAGGAGCTTTTTCCAATAGTCCGAACGAGCATTGAACTATGACACCTAATCCATTCCCAAAATTACATCATACACACCAAGAGCCATAACATGTAAATCACTAACCCATTGCACACCTTCCAATTCTATTGGCACATTCCTACACACCTAATCAACTTGAGTTTCATGAACCCCCATAGCAGATACTATTAACCCATGAGAAAGAGAATGATAGACAAGAGGTACATGATGTGAAAATGTAGGATCTATGAAAGAATGGCTAGCACTGGGATCAAATAACATTAACACAACAAAGCCCAAAATCATACCTCCCATCTCCATTACTGTGTTTGGTTGCATGTCCAATGGTTGGTCTATTAAGGCATACATCCATCCTTAAGTCCTTTGGTCCTCTCCTTTGGGTTGAGTGACTAGTGCTTCTCATCCACTCTGAACTAGAGGTCATTGTCCTTAGCCTCTGCCTCCTCCACTACTACTTGCCTACTTTTGGCACTCTTGAGCTAAAAGCCCTAGCTACCCACATGCGAAACAATTCTAGCAATCCCTCTATAGAAGACTAGGCTACCCACATCTATAAAAAATAATCACTCCATGACCAGCTCCAATAGTAGGATCGAAAATGGGTGTTTGATGCTCTCCTCCATGGCCATGAGCTTACTTAGAGGGGCTAGGCCTTTCTCCAAAGGTTGATCCTCTCTTTTGCCCTTGTTGCCTCTCTCTACGTGTTGTATCCTCTCATTGACTCCTCTCTAAATCCATGGCTACTACTCTAGCTTCATCATAGGAAGTCAATTTAAGAGGTAATAGATGATCCTTCAAAGATGGTATCAAACCTTAAAGAAACTTGTTTGCCTATGCCTGAGCATCTATTTGCATTTGGGGTACATAGCTACTCAGCTCAAAGAAATGAGCATCATACTCCGCCACAGACCAACTACCCTAATACAAATGGTAAAAATCATCCTCCTTAGCTGGTGCGTATTGGGTAGACACATAATGACCTTTGAAAGATGCTAGAAAATCATCCCATGCTACCTCTTGACCAGTCCATCCCTTGGCTTGATCTTCAATCATCCACCAACATCAAGCAATACCAACCAATTGATAAATTGCCAAGCAAGTCTGCTACACCAATGAACAATCCATCAAGTCAAAAGCCTTTTGCAATTCCTCCAACCATTCTGTAGCCATAGTGGGATCCTTAGTTCCATCAAATTTAGGAGGTTCCAATAGGAGCAGGAGCATCACTAGCTACAATATTCTATTGTAGGATCTATAATAATTGTTGTATAAGCTCCCACTAACTATTTGTAGGACCACTGCTAGATGTTGGAGGATGCTACTCTTATCCATCATTAGATCCTTCTGGTCTATGGGCCCCCCCCCCCCCCCCCCCCCCCNCTATTATACATCTCTATAACCTGAAATTACACAAATGGATGAGTAACCCAACCATCCTACAATATCAATGTAAACTAGCTCTAATACCATAATATAACACCCCACCCTAGCAAGTGTAGGGTGATTCTTGAGATCAAGTGATCTTAGCATAAAAGCATAATAACTACAACTAATAATGTGTAGAATACATGCTAATAAGAAAAGTTAAATAGTACAAAACTTTCCTACATAAAGCAAAAATGAAACATACATATCACATCATCAAAATGCATGTCTCTACATAAAGCAAACTATACACTACTTTGCGAAAATACAAAAAAACACATAAACCTCATCATCGTATATAGGAGAGTACAGTACAAAGAGTTTCATAGTAGGATATCTAGTCCACACTACTGTACATAAAAATATATCATAACTAATCATTAAAGGATTTTCCCTCCTCTACTCTCTCTCTTCGTGCTCATCTAGGCTCTTGTGCTTTTTACCTATAATGAAATAAAGTCAGTACACAACTGAGTGGGAAGCCTTACACTTGTCCTGCTAGGTGGTTGACAAGTGTTGCACTAGAGGAGAGGAATGGGGCACAAGGTAACCTGCAACACTATTAGTCTCATGCATGCTCAAAACAACACACACCATATCACCCATGAAGCTAACATACAATCATACAAGCACATACAAAGCCATAGTCTAACATCATCTATCATGTCCATGTCATCATACCCATGATATACCATAAATAGTCAATGATCTACACAATCATAATCCTAATAGAACACCTATTTATAATGGTATGACTCACAATCCAATGCTATGACATACATAACTCATGTGGATGTTAGCATATTTGTGCTCAGTGTAGCATGTGAAACGTTGCTATGAGTACTTATAATAGCAATTGCTTGTAGGTCTTTTATTAGTATTTTATTTATCCAACCGATGTTAGGGTCTATCAACTTGTGATCCACAACCACTAGCCTTTTGGAGGACTGGAGATAGGAATGAACACACCTATGCCATGGACCAGCTGTAGGGATGAACACAACTATGCTCTTCCACTCTCAAGATGAGCCATGAGATAGCAGTCTCATCGATGCATCATAGTGGGGGCCAATCCATACTACCTCCAAGGTGCCTCATCACCAACTGGTCCACACCTTCATGCTAGCACCACCCACCAACAACCATCACAAGCATCGTCACAACAACATGTACACAATCTGGCTAGCTTAAGCCAACACATGCTATGAGCACAACACACCCAAACAAACATAACCACATAGATCAACCTCTTATGAAAATAATACCACTATAATAACCTTCAAAATGAGATTTTCCTAAAGAAAAAACTAATTCATTGATTACAAAGTACTTTCTAAGGCAATCTCAACAACACTAATTTTACCTAAATTGCACTCCTAGAAGCAAAGTTATGCATTTCCAAAGTTTGATTAATAAAATAATATTAAATAAGATTTGGAATGCCTAAAAGAAAATGCCCGCATCCCAAGAGGCCCCATAAATAGCATATCATATGAGGCTCATCAACACCACATATTTTTGTCCACATGTCCACATCATCCAATACATTGCATATATATTCATCTAGAATTTGTAACCAAAATCAGACAAATTTGGGAAAATAGACAGAATAACATGTCCAAGCTCAATCCCTAAGCTATCCATCCCACATGGCCACATCGCATAATCATATACACTAATCTAGCACAAAAATATAGGGAAAAGGCAAAGACAACCCACCAATTAAAATTGTTAGGGCAGAAAAACCAAAATAAGGAGAAAATCCTCAAAAATCTCGCAGGACTCTATTTCACTCCCAACAAGTTTTGTGCCTATGTAGATATAACCACAAAAATCCCAAATCCAAATTTAGAATAAGCAAAAGGTGTCCACAAGGCTTAGAATCTAGAAAAAGAAAAGAACAGAAAGAAAAATGGCAGAAAATAGACTCTTGTGTGTTCTTGTGCATTACTATTTCTAAAACACACAAAAAAACAGAACCAAAAATCCAATTTCTTTCACAAGTGGTGGTGCGAGGTGATGGCGTGTAAAACATAAAAAGAAACATATTACATAAATTATGCATAAAGCATAAAACATAATGATGCGCTTGTCCTCACGTCATGTGAGTTGCTTTTTTGTTTTTTTCATTTTCATTATTATTATTATTTTATGAATGATTTTCCTAAGTATTTTTTTATTCTTTTTGTTTCCACAACTAATACTATAAACGTTAAACCTGCGTAACAGATACAGAGACACACGGACTCCAAATCAAAATCCGTTTGAACCAATGAGATCCTTATCATGCTCTCTACACATTCACATGCCAAAACCACACCTGAACATTATACAACATAGTGCTACCGTACAAATGAATACATGCTACAATCACACACAAAGTATAAAACATACCCGATCGGTGCTCTTATACCCCAATCCTGCACCCCTGCGAGCAACATCACCTATCTAACACATCACACAGAGCTAGTGTATATACTCATGTTAATTAAGCATGCAAAGACATTATAATCATAACAAAAAAAACGAAGCTACATAACATATAAAATACATTAACTTGTTCCCGAAAACCCACCAAGACTCCACATGTGATACTCCACATGTGATATCTAAATCCTACTAGCTCTGGGTGGGGGCTGTAACAGAATCCTTCCTTAACCTTCATCAATGCTTCAATTTCTATCTCAAATGCTGCTGTTGCAGTACAAGAATGAGGAGGAGAGAGAGCATTTGACGGTAGAGCTGAGATAGATAACAAAGGCAAACACACAACAGAATAAAGGAAAGCTAGTGACAAAACCAAACTCCAGGGCTTGTCATGGTCAGGCACTCAAAGTTGGGACTGTGAATTCAAAAACGGATAACTTAAAACAGATAATGTACCTGCTAGCATATACAGAATCACATATCACTTGCTGATGAAGCAGGAGTGAGTTCATAAATGAGGTTTTATAACAAGTGCAGCTACGTATCAACAGGAAAGATCAAAACCTTTCTTAAACTTGATTCATGATTTTGGATTCGTAATTTCCACATACAATTGATTGTATTAAGCAAATTTCATAGAGATTCTTGCACCCATCATGTGTTCACACACTATTCCGCCCACAACCTTTCAGATTTATATTTCTTTTACGTGTCCCACGCAATGCAATTAGTGTTAATGCACGGAAAACATTTGGAAAAATTTGCAGGCACTCACAAAAAGCAAAATCTCATTTGACTAGACAATTCTAATTATTTTATTTCACCCATCAATCGTTCCATGCCATGTTATTGACTGCAAGAAAACTTTATTACGAGGTTGCTTAACAAAATGTATACCGAGCAGAAAAACCATTGGTAACGTAAAAAGCCGTTATTGACTTGCATTTAACTTTATCATGAGCCTGCTTAAATAAATGCCTGCTGCAGGAAAAACCATGGCTAACATGTCTTCCGCCCATTAATAAAAGAAAAAAAAAGGAAGAAAAAGAAAAAACCAACCAAGAAAAAATAGAAGAAAAAGCAAAAACACGGATATCGCTTTCAGTTTTTGCCCACAAATCTGTATCCAGTTTAGATGTAGTTGGTGTAACAATGTGGGATATACTCACCAACTCCTAAGAGGCAGGAAACACAATAAAATAGAGCTGCATTACCTAATCCATTAATCAAGATGTTTCAGGAGTGAGACTAATGATGTTAGGCTCGCCCAAGCTAGGCACAAGGCTATGTTTAAATAAGTTGGCTTTCCATCTTTTTGTTTTACTTGTTATTTTTATAACTTTTTATTTTACGCCTTTATTGTCTTACACCTTTTTGTTTTTACTTTATTAATTTTTTTCCAATATTTGTTTATTGTCTTACACTTTTTTTTTACTTTATTAATTTTTTTCCAATATTTGTTTAACAACCTCGTTAGCACATTCTGTTTTTCTTTAATATTTTACAATTTTTAGTATATTTTTCTTTATTTTGGTGTGATTTTCTTATTGTGTTCTAATAATAATGTGTCTTATTGTCGACTCGGTATAGTGTGGTTTGTTTGATGTGGACATGTGCTATCTAGTTATTTGATTATTGGTGTCTAGATTCTAGCTTTGAATTTTGTTACTAATAACTAAGACATGGTTTCTTTTTCATGAAATAGGCAGTGAGTCCACATCATACACCCATCCACAAACTTTATGGTGTTTCTGGTTCTAGAAATGTAAGTTCCCTTTTCATTAATACAACTTTAATGAACTTGTGACCTTGGTAGTTTTTAGACTTGGAAAGGATTCAAAGTTTGAGTAGGGTGTGACTTCAAGAGAACTCAAAACTTTTTGTACTCTTCTACTTACTTGGGTGGATGAGTGTTTTCATGGATTTCTTACCATTCTGTATCGACCAATAAAAAAAAATTGATTAAGTCTTTGCATGGTGTGGTTCCCATAAAAAGAATGATGAGAATTCAAATCACACCCCTTAGACAAAATAAATAGGCTACAAACATTGGTTATGGGATTAGAAAGACATGTCACCCATGCCTAAAGGTCTCCTCTAATTAAGGCCCTTTCTCACTTTCTACTTCTCTTTTTTTCTTAAATAAGGAATAGTGGTTGTTCTGTGAAAGCACTCTTGTGTATCCAGGGGGTGAACTAGTCTTAGAATGATGATGCGAAGTCATTAAACATGGTTGATTTTGGTTTAGACAAAGGATGGATTTTGTCAGGTCATTTAACCACAAAATTCATAAAGGATTTCATGTGATATTAATCAAGAACTCTATTCCAATTTCTTTCTCTCATCCATCTATGCTCTCTATGCCTCACCTCACTATCGATGTTCATATCCTTGTTTGATGTTTTGGTTTGATGTGTTGAAATTCTTAGGTAGTTTCTTCTGGGTTTTCATATTTCACTTTCCATAACCATTAATCATCCATGAGGCCCATGGACTCCTTGGTTTGAGGATATGCAAGGGTAACAAAGGGCATGTGCCTACTTTGGAAAGGACCCACTTGCATACCTTTTGGTTGGGTTAGTTAAGTTCTTTATCCTTAGGCATTCTCACAATCAAATTCTTTTGTGTCTCATCAATAACATCCAATTGTGCATACCTTTACAATGTTTTTTTAGTAAAATCCTCTTTTTTGTTGTTGTGAATTCTTTATCCTTCTTCAAGCTTTTCATCACATTTGAGCATTTTAGAATTTAATAATGGACCACTTATCCATTTAACCCTATTTTTTAGTCTTCCCACTGATGCTATTAGAATAATCAATTTACTATAATCACAACTTGGCCAAGTGTAATCACCAATAAGAAAAGGTATCTAAAAGCTAATCCTTGATTTTGTTATGATTGCAGTGGAAAACGTGGATTAGACTAGGACTATCTTCACTAAGGAATTAGTAGTAACACTATGTGATGAGGTTCCTTCATGATCATTGAAGCCTCGCCCTCGTTCTTCAGCTACCAGAGGAGTTGGATGTCAATTTCAACTAGGGTGTTTAATTCTGTTATCATGAACATTAAATTTTATAAAAGATTATAAATCTATATACTTGGACACTTAGAATCCATTTGTTCTATCTGAGTTAGTTTGCATGTCAGTTAATAATCCCATACCTTTTCAATATTTTGTAAGGGGTTTGTTTCTCCTTTTGTTCACTCAAGGATAAGTTTTCATTCAATCATGGGGGTATGATGAATTTTATTTTGTCTAGCTTCAATATCAAATATCTAATATCGGAGCCTTGATATCGAATACCAGATATCAAGGGCTTAGAGATGATGTCAGATATATGATGTCACAAGATGTGTGTTGACTTATAAATATAGCACTTGGACATGATTTGCGGATAAGTTTTGTCATAGCATAGTAGAGCTCTTGTAGTTTTTCTTTCTCAAAGTTAGAATATTTTTCCAAGTGCTCATAGTAGGATTCATTGAGTGTACAAATATTTATTCAAGCATTATTGTACTTGAATACGGTAATGTGTGCGACGATAAAGATAAGCTTTCTAGTAAACCTTGTAGCATTTTAGCTAGATTAAATATTTTCTTTATGCATTTGATGTTTTATGAAATTTTATTTAATGTTTTCAAGTAGTTAAGCTAAATTAAGCTAAGTTAAGTTAGCTAGGCTAAATAGCAATTAATTAAGCACATAACTACAACTGCTTCAAGCATGTGCATGACACTTGGTAATCCTAACAATGCTTAATATTTGGTAACCTAGTAGCATTATATGTGTTCAGGATGTGTACAGAAAGTGGAACTAGATACTTATGTTAGGATTAGTTAGATTAAATTAGCCATTAAAAATTACTTTATTTGTTTATTTTAAGAACCAAGAACATAAAACATAAAAATGATAAAAATTAGATGCCTAAGTTGCAATACTCTTGCATTTCACAAGTGTAAATGGGAAGATAATGATTGTAATGATTAGACTTCACTTCTTAGAACTAGTGTACTTGAAGACTTAAGATCTACAAAATTCGATTAAATCATGTGTAAACACTTGTGATTCGTATGGTTTGAGTGTAAGGGTATTCTCTACTCATTAGATGTGATTCTGTCAATGCATGGTTTGATGCATCGATGCATACACGTCAATGTAATGTCTTGTCTTGTCTATATAAATGTGTTTAGGATGTGTATAACAGATAGGAACATATGCTTGTGTTAGGATTAATTAGTTCTTAGATTAATTAAAAATTATTTACTTTATTTTCTACACTTAGGTGAATTAAAGAAAAAATATAAAAATTATACAAATCATATGCCTTTGTTACACTTAAGCATATCCTTAAACCTAACAGGTGGAACTAGGAAGACAATAATCACATCCTTGAAATTCACTACATAGATCAAGTGTACTTAGAGAGCTAAAGTCTATGAAATTCGATTGGATCACTTAGTAAACATTGGTGATTCATATGGTTGGATGTAGGAACTATTGGCTGCTCATCAATTACATTACTATCTATTAACTATGATTTGATTGTGTGTTGGTACTTGTGATTTGTATGGTAGAGTGTTGGGATACTCCACTGCTCATCATTGGAGTTGTTATCAGGGATTTATCAATGTGTGTTGAGTAATTGATTTTATAAAGTTCGTTGTATCAAGAACTCTAACATCAACCTTTATATCTTTGAATCAATTTTAATAACACATACTCAAGTAAGTGTCACAATCATAACATGGCTTCAACTAAAGAAAAACCATCACTTGTCAAAGAGATAAACAAAAGCAATGAAAGAACAAATGATGATGAAGACTAGAGTATGCCTATGCTAATAAGAATCTCATACACTCATAGTGATCCTTACAATCTATATTTAACATTCATCTTTCACCAAGATGGGTAGTTAAGGTGGAGAGACCTACAGGCCAACATTATTTTGCCTCTAGAGCATTCAACACCCACAATGCTTTAAATAAATTTAAGGAAGATGAATCTAAGCCATGTGCAAGAAGGGTGCCATGTGACCAAATACATGATGAGACCCTAGCAACCCACATAGGTACAAGTTCAGAGAGATGCTAGTATGAAGACCAAACATGTTCACAAGAAGGAAAAGTTGATTAACTCTCTTGTTGTCCTGCAAGAATTTGATGGTGATGCACTTGTAGTGAAGAAACTCAACCAAGATCATGAAGTCCATTCCCAAATTCCTATCATTCACTTAGAAGAACCTATCAAGGTGAAACTACATTCAGCCTTAGCAGAGACTCTAAGAAGAGAAGCAATAGACTCTAAGTACAAGTAAGACTTAACACCAAGAGCTTCTACTAGATCACGAAAAAAAATATCAAAGTCATAAAAGAAGAACTAGTTGACATCATTCTTCAATTGCTTTATCTTCATCCTCACGATTGTTGGTGGACTCTAATTGAAGGGAACATAGGTATAGAGATCATGATGGGAGATTTGTTAGAATCATGGTCGACATGATTATCACCCTAGACATTTTGATGAGGAAGATGAAGAACATGAATCACAAAGAAATAGGATGGACATGTAGAGTGAGAGAGGTAAGAATACCAAAGGAGGCACCACTACAACATAGCATATGACCTTATGAGCATGAAGAACCCCTGTGGCACTCACAACATCATGAACATAAGGGAAGTTGTCTACATTCCAACTAGGCATGTAAGGGACAACCACATTAAGTGGATAGATGTAAAAAAAATGCCAAGATTTGAGGATGGATATAACACTAATCCACAACATTACCTTCCAAGTATTTCATGATGCTTGCATCCTACAAAAAATAGAGAGTGATTGGAAAAAATGTAAGTTGTTCCCTCAGACACCCATTAAAGAGTCAGAAAGTTGGTATAGATCATTGAACCTAAATTAATTAGAAGATGGAGTACCGTGCTTGAGATTTTCAATGATAAATATCAAACCTATTCTTAGGTGTCCAATATTAGGAAGCAGATCTAGGGCTAGAAGCAAGAGACCCAAGAATCCCTTGATGTGGCAACGAGTAAATACTATTCACTTTTGCATAGGTGCCCAAGTCACAATTTTTCCCAAAGGAAGTAGCTTAGGTACATTTTTGATGGGCTATGAAATAAAACTAGGGAAACCCTTAGACTTTATGCCCAAGGAAGACTATCTAAAATGATCATCCATCACATTTAGAGACTCATTGATCAAGTGCCAAATACAGAAGGTGAGATAAATAAGAGATAATCAACCAAAGAGTACAATAGAGATCCATCTATCAGGAAGAGCGATGTTTGAGTATGTGATTAGAAAGAGGAAGAAACCTTGGAAAAAGTGATATAGGAAAAGATACTACCTATTCAAAAATCTATTATTGCTATAGCAACCAAGGTAGAAAAGATGTGGGATTGGGTGGATGAAAAATTTACCATAGTGTTAAAAATTATGGAGTAAAGAATTAAGCAAGCCTTCAGCAAAGGTAAGGAGAAAAAGAAGAATAGAGATTTTGGATGAAAATGAAATGTGGCTTCAGTGGTAGAATGTTTAGATACAAGCTGTGGTAAGGAGGAAGAATGTATTGTATGCTAGTATGACCACCCTAAGGGGTGCTATCCTATCATGACACATTTGTAAGAAACAAGGATGTATGTACTAAATCCAAGATTCATTAAGAAGAAGATGCCCAAATAGTTACCTTATTCTCAAGGTAAGTATCAGCATGCCTTTCAACTATTCTAGCTACCTAGCGGAGCTTATCCAAAACCACAAGAGTAGTACCATCAGTAGTGGTAGAAACCACAATTGTGGGTGATTCCACCACCATGATAGTAGTATCTATATTGACAACTGGAAATTTATGGATACTATGTTCAATGTCCAATTTCTCTAGGAAATGTAGTGGTTTAAACTCCTCAATACTATCCACCAAAATACCATAGACCCACATCTCCAAGGATGGATTCTGATCCATACATCCATCAACAAATAGCTAGTTCATCAAGTCAACCTCCTAATCCTTTACCACATGTGCCACCACCTACCATGCAAGGGGAACTACCATTACAACCTTAATGGAAAAATGCTACAGGGGTAGTGATTATATAGATAGAGGATCTTACCAGAAATACTAAGGGCAAGTCTAAGAAATATTTTTCTTTAGAACAAGTCTAGAAAAAGCTGGTAGAATTAGGACTTCATTGAGACAAGTTTCTCCTATGAAAAGTCCACCTATCAACATCATGCTTCCACAAAAATTAAATCAAGAACTTAAAACTATCATGCTAAAATATATAATATTAGATTAAATTAATTCATGGACACTTTCCAAGAAAAGAATGGATCTAGGAGTTTCTTTGATTTATTTACAAGTAGCTAGAAGTTCACCATGCAAGGCTCTCATAAACTTAGATTCTGGAGTAAATTTAATATCTCAAGAAACATATAAGGCATGGAACGTACTGCCTTTAAATAAGTGTAACATGAGTTTAGAGCTTGTAGATCAATTTATCATCATTTCTTTGGGATAGATAGAAGATGTGGTGATTAATATCAATGGGTGGTCATACTTTCTGGTGCTTGACGTAAAGAATAATGACAAGGAATTTCCTAGCATAATGGGAAGAGCATGGCTTATCAAACTAGATGCTAAGTTAGGGATGAGAGATTTATTTGTAGAACTCTCTAAGGAGGACATGTTAGAAGCCATACACATGTAAAGGATTCCATGCATTATGAATGATAAATAAGGGTGTAGTTGTGGATCGACAATTTAGAATGTCAACACCATACTTACATCAACCCATAATATAAGTGAGATATAAGTGTGTGTATGACAAGAAACATGGGCCACTAAAATAAAATACTTTAAATGACCAAAAACTAAGAACCTACAATTGTGTAAAACATACATGAAAATATCTGATCCACTTATTAACTCCTACTTTAAGAGAATGATCCCAATTTAGAAATGAAAATATTAAACTAGAATCATACATCCTTAGATGATCAAATTTTGATTACCATCAATATTACATGGGACAATAATTGAAAAACTAAGTCATAAGTATGGTACATGAAAAATTTAGAGTGTATGATCAATGGGATCTACAATGGATTTTCTAAACACTCATCCATGAGTTCAATCATGGGGGAGTGCCTTATCTTAACTTAGGAATTAATAAGTTCTTTTTAAGTTTTTTATTTTCTAATTTTTATGGTTTATAATTTTTGTTATACCTTTTTCTTTTCTTAATACTTTTTCACATTCTTTAATATCTTCTCATTCTTTTATACTTTTCGAATTTCTTAATTCTTTGACATTCTCTAATTCGTTAATAATCATTCATTATTTTTATCTTTTTAATTGATGATATTTTTTCTAATTATTTGAATTTTATATTCATTTTACTTGTAAATATTTTTATCAATTTTCAATAAAACACACCAAATAAGAAAACATGTAGTCCTATTAAGGTGAAGATTTCTCTATATTATCAAATCATAAGGGACTGATTACCTATATAGTGAGACCACAACAACCATCCATCCATTCCAATAATAAGAGGTTCTTACCATGGCCATAATGATATTCGTTTCATAATAAAACTAAGAATAAACTTATGATCATTATGCCTAGACAAAAGAGTGGAGAACCAAGTAGGAATCCAAAGGGGGTGACATCAAAGAGATTTTTGGATTCTTTTAGATGATTTTTATGAGTATTATCTTGTTGCTAAGGATGTATTATATCCTTGTGGATCTGACAAAAAATGGAAGTAAAAGTACAAGAAGTGTTGTCTTACAGTGTCACTAAAAAGACATGTTACCCATGCCTAACGGTAGTCCTCTAGTAAAGATAATAGTTAAAAATAAAAAGCCTGCACAAAACAAATTTCTAGGGGTCCCACTAGAAAGGCATGTTACCCATGCCTAAAGGTAGGCAACTTCTTAGGAATCTAAAAAATATAAAAAGTGTAATGAATAAACTTCTCCCTTGGACAATATGCTAAGTGGTAATGCTCCTTGCAATAGTAATAGTCTTATGGTAGTGATTCTTAAAGATGAAACAATACAATGTCATTGGAAAGTGATTTTAAGTTAGTTTGAATCTTGGAAAAAAATGCTAATTATTACTCTAACCATTGATTACACACATGAGTTTATTATGCCTATGGTAAGACACCTCACATCCCAATTTCAGCAATCCCTTCTATAGTCCATCTCACCTCACTATATAATTAATCGTAACTTTATAGTTTTGTGTAATATAACATTATTTTCCCCAATTTGGTGATACTAAAATGTGTGTTTTGCTAGATAGGTATTTATTACATTCAACTCCTTGAGTATCTAAGGAAACATTTAGATGTGATTATACAAGGGCACTAAGTACTAGAGCCTACTTTGAGGAGGACTCACTTGTATAACTCTTGTATTTCATACTTAGCAAGAAATTCCACATCATCTTGTGCCTTCCAAAATCATATTTGGAACACCCCAATGAACAATTATGTGTAGTTAGAATTCAAAAATATATCCATATAGAGGCTAGAAAAAATGTTGATTTTTGACTAAAACTAGTAAAAATAGGGCAAAAACGTTGTGCATAGATATGAGAAAAAAATTAAATCTCCATCACAAGATGCAAAAAATTCCAAATTTCACTCCTAGCATGATCATAAAGCCTAAACCTTAAATTCAACACAATCAGAATGCAAAATTTTAACCTAGACTAGCTTAGAGGTGGGAAAACATTTTCACAAATTCCTCAAAAATAAGAAAAATACAGAAAAATTGATACCTAGTAGTCCTTGACAAAGATTCTTTAGCTATAGAAGGTTTTGAAATCCTAGAGATGATCCAAACTACCTTCTCCACCTCATCCAACATTGAATTCTAAGTTTTTGATCCAATCTTCTTCACCATGGTCACTGAAACTTGAGAGTTTTTCCTCGATTATTGTAGTAGGAAGCCCAAATTATCAGCTCTACTGTAACCACACTATGCACAGGGATGGGTAAATACAAAAATTACTATGAAGTATTGGGCATTTGTATTTTAACCACCAAATCTAGCTATTATATGTTTCTTATGAAACCCTCTATACTTCCAAAAATACCTTCTACACATTATGGTTGGAAAATAGATGGAGAAATAGGCCTTACACATTGAGTCTTTTTTTTTTTTTTTGAGATTTTGACTTCTTAGTTTTACATGGTATCAATTAAGTTACTACTAAGCATAGATGGATCCCACAAACCACTAGCCAAGGTTTCTTAGAGTCCACACATTGTAGGATTAGAATTGATTAATAAATCAAGTGCTAGAAATTACCAAAACTAGTCTTGATTCTCATAAGCTATACTTTCTATCCCCACACATTTTGGCAACATGTGGAGTAGTGTATGGAGCTTGGGTTTTGACCACAAGCTACCAACATAAGCTCAAAATGTTGTGCCAATGTGTGGGGTAGCGGATGGAGCAAGAAAAAGCACTTTCCCTAACTAAAATTAACCATATAGATTCACATGTTATCTAGAGAGCCTCAGAAAATCCTACAAAAGTTCCAAAAATATCTCACATGTCAAAAAAAACCCATTAGAAGTGCTCATACGCTAGGATTTTGATCTCCACACACTAGGAAAACTTGTTCCACATGCTACCACAACATGTGGAAAAATGTGTGAGACACCAAGAACTTCTAAACTTGATCAACATACATCATAATTTATCTAGGATAGTCAAAAAAGCTATAGATATCTCCTCATAGCCTTGACACTACCATGGAAGCCTAGATAAGCTAGAATCCTAACACACTAGAGCCCCTACTCCACACATTGTAGTAGCGTGTGGGGAAGTATGTGATCCCTACACCAAGATTCATCATGGTTAGAATTACTCATAAGTTTCTTCATGGGTCCCACAAGATCTAGGATGGAAAATAGACTAAGGGTCTAATCCTCACAAGCTATCAAAACTAGAGTTTAATCTCATATGATAGGAAAACCTATCCCACATGTTGTGCTAGTGTGTGGAGCAATGGTAAGACATAACCCTAATCAAACTTGCCCATACACTACCCAGGATGGTCGAAAAAACCCTAAACCAATGCTACACAGTGTAGATGTAGTCATACCTAGTCAAAACAGTTGTAAACTTGGTCAAAATTCTCCACATGCTCAAGATTTAGGTACCCCATGTTGTGGGTATGCCACACAATCCTTATATGCTAGGAAATCAAGCCCCATATGTGGAAAAAGCTAATTTTTAGCTTTTTAAAATATTTTGACCATAAAAAACCATTATTCTAGCAATATACATCCTATTTTCACAATATTTTTGCTTATTTTGACTATTTTCACTAGAGTTTTACTTATTCCAATAGTTGAAATAAGATTTTTCCTGGTTTTAACAATTTATGGCCTTGTGTACTAGATTTTTACCTATTGTAGCAATTTATGGCTTTTTTTCTCTAAATTTTAAATTATTTTGACAATTCATAACCTATTTTTGCTAGATTTTGTTTTATTTTGACCATAAAATCAACTAAAAATAAATAATATTATTTAACACTATTTTCAATCATTTTTGACCATATTTGACCTCCTTCTACATCATTTCATCATCCTTTGGTATTGTTCGACATCATTTAATGTCATTCGACTCCATTTTCCCATCATTTGGTGTCATTCGACACCATTTGATATCATTTAACATCGTTTTACCATCATTTGGGATCATTTGACACCATTTGATATCATTTGACAACATTATCTATCATTTGGTGTAATTCAACATCATTTTCCATCATTTTAGCATCATTTGACATCATTTGGTATCATTTTGCCATCATTTTATTTCATTCGACATCATTCAACATCATTTTACATGATTTTGGCATCATTTGATTTGTTTAACATCATTTGGTATCATTCTGACATCATTTGTATGATTTTGCCATCATTTGGTGTCATTAAACACCATTTAACATCATTTTGGCATCATTTGATGTCATTTCGTCTCATTCTACCATCATTTGACATTACTTGATCTCATTTGGTAGCATTTAGGCATCATTCAACTTCGTGTTGCATCATTTTTCCTCATGTTACATCATGTTGCATGGTTTTGACCTCATTTGGGCCTTACTTTGCATCATTTGGCATCATTTGGCCCTCATTCCACTTTGTTTCACTCCAATCTACCTACTCTGGTCTTAGTGTACCATGTTATGACCTTAATTAGCCTTATTTTACCTTTCTCTACTCTATTTTAATCCTATTCGGCTATGTTATGCTTTGTTATTATAATATTTTACACTATTTTGACATTGTTTAATAATTATCCAATACAAATGCTAGTTAATGTGCTTTTGTTGACATGTAGGATTAAATCATGGATACATGAGTACTATTCAACCTACCCTTGAGCCTGATTGGACCTTATGGTGATGTCAAAATATTGATTAACCTCAAATGATTAGATCTTGAGCTTGGGATCTTGTTCAACGATATAGCCTTAATAGGGAATTCCCTAGAGTGGCCTAAGTACATAGTTAAAACTCTTGATTTAGAAGCTAAAGACATCACATAGGACTCTCTAGTTGAAATTACTGTTACGACCCACAATGGTGGGGAGAAAACGTTAGAATTAACTTCCTCACAAGAACCCCAAATGGTTCAAGACATCATTAGGGCTCTTCAGGATAACATTAAGGTCTTTGGTTGGTCATATGAAGATATGATAGAATTAGACCCATATTTAGTATAACATAATATTATACTTGATCTTGGCATCAAGAATATTAAATAAAAGATGTGTTAGATCAGACCAAAACTAGCCCTAACAGTTTATGATGTGATCAAGAAGCTTTACTAAGCTAGTTTCATCCAAGCCATCGATTATGTAGATTAGGTGTCTAAAATAATTGTAGTCTCTAAGAAAAATAAGAGTATTTTTATCTATATTAATTTTGAAGACCTTAGTAAGGAAACCATTAAAGATGATTTCCCTTTACCTATTATTGATTAACTTATCAATAATATAGCTAGTCATGCCTTATTATCCTTCATGGATGGGTTCTTGAGATACAATCAAGTTAGGATCAATCCAAAGCATCAATTGTACACAACCTTCATGACCCCTTAGAGAACCTTCTATTACAAAATGATGGAATTTGGTCTGAAGAACATAGGGGAAACCTATCAATGAGCCATGATTTACATCTTCAGTGACTACATTCTAGGGTTGCTTAATGTTTATGTTGACAATATAGCCATCAAGTCCAAAATAGCCAATGATCATACACATGACCTAAACCTACTACTACAATGATGTCTCAAATATGAGCTTAGACCTAATCCTAAGAAGTGTGTATTCAACATTAAAACTAGTAAAATGCTTGATTTCATAATATCTGAGGTAGGAATATGAGTTGACCTTGATAAGGTTAAGGCCATAACCAATTTTTCAAGTACCTAACAACCTGAAGGAACTGTGAGGTTTATAAGATAGATTATAATTTATTTGTAGGTTCATCTCAAGGCTTATGGATAAGCTACAACCTATGCTACACTTGCTTAAGAAGTTTGCTATCAGTGTACTAACCAATGCTAAGAAGCCTTTGATAGTATTAAGCAAGAGCTATCCAATTAAATATCATGTATCCACATTAGAAAGATAAAATATTTTTCGACTACCTTGCAATTTCTAAAACATTCATAGCCTATTTTCTTTGTTAAAAATGAGATGAGGAAGCAGGGTTACTTGTCTATCACTTAAGTTGTGCATTGGTAACTTATAGTACCCAATAGACTAAGGTTAAGAAGCATTGTTGATGAGCGGTGAGGTACCCCTACACCCAACCATATGAATCACTAAGACATTCACATGTAGTCCATTCAAATTCCATGGATTCCTAGTGTTCTTGTACACAAGATTCAATCTAGAAGGTGAATTTAATCATGGAATGATCATTGTCTTCCCAACTATACTTGTGAAGCTCAGTTGTATGGTTTAAGTGAAATTGAGGCACATGATTTTTATTATTTTATATTTTTTGCACCTAGGGTTGGTAATATATTGAGAATAAATTGATTACCTAGTTCAATTAATTTAATTGCTAATTAATAACTAACTTTCCTAATATAAACATTTGGTCCCAATTTTTGTACACATATTGAACACATACAACACTACTAGGCAACTAAGTGTTAAGCACTACTGGGATTACGAAGTGCTATACCTATGCTCAAAGTGGTCATACTTATGTATGCTAGTCTATTTAGCTTAATTAATTACTTAAATTCTTAATCATATTATTTTAATTAATCAACTAATTAATGAAAATAATAAATTCATATATAAATCATTAAGCTAGCTTAAGTGTTGCAAGGTTTATCAAAAAGCTCATCTTTATTATCAAATGCACTACAGTGCTCAAGTATAACAGTGCTCAAATAAAGATCTGTACACTCCTTAACTCCTACTACAGGCACTTAGAAAATTATTCTATCTCTTACAAAAACAACTTATAAGAGTTCTACTATTAAGTGAAAATCTTACTCTCCATTAACATGGTTGGGGCATCATATTTATAGACCTACTAGGGGTGCCACATTGATGGTTACACATCAACATAGGAAATCCTATATCAATGCAATCCTATTAATAGGGTTGCATCGATGGCATCCTATCAACACAGTCAACCGAAGACTCTTCATCATACCTCTGCAACTAAATGAAAACTCATCTTTGAGTTCTTTACAAAATTAAGAAGGTATGGGATTATTAATTGACACATGATACAATAAAAAAAAACTAAGTACATGGGTGTATAGATCAATATTAATTACAAAATTATGGTGTTGATGACACAAAATTGAACACTAGAACATGACTAAAAAAAATTGGATAACACATCCTCTAACAATGTAAAGATAGTTGAAAAGATCAAACAGTCCCAAGTAGTGAAGGTTCCTAAGGTTCCAAAGGATCTTCTCCTACTTTGAATGCATGTGGTGGTTGAGGCAACTGTGGCTATTCTGTAGTAGTTGCCACTTCTGTTGGAAGGTAAAAGATATTCAATAATTCCTTCATCTTCTCCTCTTTGCTCTGGAATCATTCACAGTCCACGTGGCATCACCAATGTGGGCTGGAATGGGGATATCCCATGGATAGGGAATTACTAGGAATAACTCCTTAACATTGATAAACCAAGTAGTGAATTGCTTATGTTCAATATTGAACACTTTGAGTGCATTTTGCAACTCTTGGTAGTCATTCATTCCCTTGGCCAGGTTTGCAACAGTTGATCTTTTTTGACCTCACTATTGGATTGAGATGAAAGTCCACAATATTGTAGTAGATCCTTTTTATCAATGTAACCACACCATACTCTTTATAGTAAATACCATAATACCATTGCAATCATTCTTTCTTAATGTTGAGGTCTACCTGTATTGAAATCTTAATGAGATTCATCCTAGATTTCTGCAACCCAAGTACATCTAAAATGGCCTACACTAATTAGGACACTAAAATGTCCTTGATCTTGATCATTTAACCAACATACCTATTATTCTAGAATAAGAATGTCTCTCCCATGTACCACTCCTAGTTAGAAGTGATGATGGGTTACATGGGAAAGGCCTTTAGTTGATTTTGTACTTCTTGAGGTGCTTACTCCAAGAAAGAGCCAAAATTCAACTCTTGGAGCATCATTTTCTAAACCTTCTTTGATTTGATCTACTTAAGGTAGACTTTTGTCAAGGTCACGTTAAGGTTTTCTTGTGGGGTTGGTACCTCATCTTAGTGAGATTGCTATGTTACAATTACTTGTTTTAATATATATGTAACTTATAAAGTTTTAATACCTCATCTTGTCACTTAGTTATTGTAGGCTAATATTGGTCCATGGTAGATTGATTATTTTATTTATTTTTAAGTTAAAAGTGTTACCAGAGCTAGTTGGAAGGGTTTAACTTTTGTAATTTGATGTTTTCATGTTGGTTTCTTTGTTAAACCTTTGTGGGAGTTAGAAATGTTTGGAAAACGTTTCAGTCAAAATATTCAGGTTTGTGACCACCACAACTAATAACTTATCTCCAATAGGTACAAGGTCAAAGAACAAAGTGATTTGAACAAACGGTTAGGAAAATATGGCTTTTGGAAGGTTCTGGGCATTGAAAACTACAAAAACTCCTCTGGCATTTGAAAGGAAATGTGAAAAATTCAAAGTATGGATGCATATATATAGAATATGTTCATCTTGTGTCAATGGAGTCTTGTATACAAGGTCTCATATATGTAGGGGGTCTATAGACAAGTACCCATCTACAAAGAATGTAAATAAAATTTTTCAACTTGAATTTCTCAAAAAGTACATGGAGTTTTCTAATGAAAGTGGGATCCATGGAGTCCAACAAAAGCCAAGAATTTGATGGAATCATGAAAGAGGATCTTTGAAAGCTTGAGAATTGAAAAATTGGATGGAGAATATGTTCACTAAAGAAATTACCTTAGGAAGCACATAGTTGGATGTAACAAAACCAGGGTGCACGAAGGTTTAGATGACAAGAATGTCTAAGGATGAGGTTCTTAACTAACCTAACCAAGAGATATGAAAGTGGGTCCTCCCCATAGCAGGAACATGCCATTCTTGCCCTTGCATAACATCAAACTAAGGATTCTGTGTGTTCCATAGGTGATTAATGGTGATGAAAGTTAAGGACTAAAACCTAGAAGAATCTAACTAAGAATTCAGGCACTTCAAACCAAGACATTAAATAATAACATGAACATAGATAGTGAGGTGACTCATGGAAAGCATAGATGGATGTGAGAAAAAGTGGAATGGAGTTTCTCATTAAGGTCACATGAAGTTCCTTATGAATTTTGTGGTTAAATGACCTGATAAAATCCATCCTTAGTCTAGACCAAAGTCAACCATGTTCAATGACTTTGCATTATCACTTGAAGACTGATGCATGCCTTTGAGATACAAGAGTGCTCCCATAGATCAAACATTGTTCCTTATAGAGAAGAAAATAGAAGCAAGAAGTGAGGAAGGACCTTAGTTAGAGGGGATCTTCAGGCATGGGTAACATGTCTTTTTAGTCCCATAACCAATGCTTGTAGCTCGTTATTCTATCTAAGGGATGTGCTATGAATTTCCATCATTATATATATATATATATTCTCTCTTTTTATTCTTTTTTTTTTCTTTCTTTCTTTTTCTATTTTTATTTTTTGGATGGGAACCACACCATGCAAAGACTTATTCAACTTCCTATTATTGGTCAACATATAATGGTAAGAAATCCATAAAAACACTCATGCACCCAAGTAAGTAGAAGAGTACAAGGAGTATTGAGTCCCCTTAAAGTCACACCTTGTGNTTTTATTTTGATCTGTTAGGTTTGTAAATTAACATGGCCCTAGAAGGAAAATTTTCATCAATTATTTAAGGTCCCTCCCACAATGTTTGAGATTTTTTTTTTTTGTGGAACATGTGCAGGGTTCTAGTAGAGGACCTTATCTCCAAGTTAAAATTTGAATTTTCTTATTCTTAGGTCATGTCATTGCTTGTTGAATGCCCTATGCACTTCATTCAAGCATAGGCCCACTAATCAATTTTCATTTAGCACATTAAGGTTGATTAATTGTTCTTTTTATGCTAGACTTAGGTCAAGATTCATCTTATAGGTTGTTGAAAGTATATGTAGTTTGGATTGAATAGGAAGTGTTGGTAATTTCTTATACAGTAGCTCATAAGGAGAGTAGTTGATAAGTCATGATATTGGGACCATGATATCGGATCTGTGATATCAGGTCCACAATATCGGAGCCCACCAAGAGATATCAGACATCTGATATCGGAACCTATCTCATTGCTTATAAATAAGAGGCGGGTGCACTTGGTTTTGGAGAAGATAGTTAGTTTCTAGTCCCTTCCTTGAACTCTTGTAGTTTTCCCTTTCCAGAGTTAGTATTATTTCTGAGTGTCCACGGTAGGAGTCATAAAGTGAATGGATCTTTATTTGAGTATTGTGTACCTGAGCACACCTTGTCACCAGAAATAAAGATGAACTTTGTGATAAACCTTGCAACATTCAGAATAGTTTAATTATTTTATTTAAATTTTATTTAACATTATTCACTACCCTCATTAGTTAATTAATTTTATTTCTCTTGACTTATTAATTATCAAGAATTAGCACACTAAGTATGACCACTTCGAGCATATGTGGAACACTTGGTAACCCAGTAACGATTAGCATTTGGTAATTCCAGTAGTGTTCCACTCATTCAGGATGTGTCCATCAAGTGGGAATGGATGCTAGCGTTAGGACTAGTTAAAGCATAATTGATTAGTTAAATTAAGTTATTTACTTGCTAATTTCATTTCTCCATTCTAAGCACCAGGAACATAAAACATAAAAAAGCATAAAAATCACATACCACAAGTTTACTTAACGATACAATTTTTCCATACAAGTAAGCTTGGGAAGATAACAATCACCTAACCCATTCTTGTTCTATGAAGGTGCATAAGCACTTAGTCCTTGGAGTTTGACTGGATCATGCGTGAACACTCGTATTTATATCATTGAGAATAGGGATACCTCGCTGCTCATCATTGGCGCCATTGCCGACGACTTTGTTGTTTGTGTGCTAACTAGAACTTAGGAATCCTCCTATCATTGGAACAAAAACTTAGGGTTAGTGACCCCACAATCATCAAAAAGAGAAGAGTATTACACACTAAATAATTAATTATGTCTCCTTCTTCTTATGAAAGTGCTTCACCACCTAGGTCCAACACAATGAACAATCAAAGG
>MNCI01014676.1:4790-23631 GCA_015680685.1 Gnetum montanum
CGGTAAGTGGGAACGGATGCTGATGCTAGTTAATTTAGACTTAGGACATTAGTTAGAGTTAGCTTAGTTTCTCAACCCTTTCCTCTCATAGCTTAGAAGATAAACCGAAAAATACCAAAAAAATCACATACCTCAGACTTGCTTAACCATACACCGTGACACTTACAAGCAATCCTGGGAAAACAATGAACGATTAACCCCAAGTGTTTCTTGTGGTGTTAAGGCATTTAGTCTGCGAAGTTCGACCGGATCGCGCGTGCACGCTCGTATTCGTATGGTTGAGTGTAGGGGTACCTCACCACTCATCAACAGGTATAGCGTTATGGGGTCCTTTGCCCTTCAACAATGTATAATATCTCTCATGTCGTAAGTCCCTTTGACGTTGTGCTTCTGTGGGATGGTAATCCCTTGTGTCATAATCGCATGCAACTTACTCTGCGTACAACTGTGACATGCCTATTTGTGCAAGAGCACGAGGAGCATGTTGGGGACTGCCTGGTCTGGAGGCAACACTATGTTACCCTCCAAGTCTCTCCAAAGCAGTTGTTCATCTTGATGGAGAATAAAGGTAAAGTTGAGTATATATTCATCGTGATGAATATATACCACACAAAATTGTTGAGGAACTGGTGGGTTTTGGTTATGCGTGTTGTGTTGCCAACTGTCTCTAGTGTTGTTCCTAGGTAGTGAAGTGCTTTTGTGCAAAGAAGAAGACATTTTAGTCTTGTTTAGTGTGCTGTCTACCGTTATCTTATTTTTCTTTTGATTAACCCTAAGGGTTCATTCTAGCTTCCCAACGATATGGATGATCTCCTATGTTCTACGTAGCGCATAAACAACTAAGTCCCCGGTAACGGTGCCAATGATGACTGGCGAGGTACCCCTACACTTAACCATACGAATATGAGCGTCTCACGTGCGATCCGATCGAATTCCAAGGACTAAGTGCTTACACGCCCTAATGGAACACTTAAGGTTAATTAATCGTTGTCTTCCCAAACTTGAGGTATGTATGGTATGTATTGTCACGGTTGTATGGTTAAGTAAGCTTGAGGTATGTGATTTTTATATCTTTTGTCTTTTTAATGTCTCTGCTAATAGGGAAAGGTGAAGAGAACTAAATGACTAACTTTCATTAACTATTCCCTAACTAAGTTGTAATTGTCCTAGCACCAGTATCTATTCCCACTTGCCGCACACACCTTGAACCAGTGCAACGCTACTGGGATTACTAAACGCTACTCGTTACTGGGTTACCAAGTGTTACACACATGCTCGAAGTGGTCATACTGAATGCACTTAACTAAGAGAGTCAAGGATTGAGAGAGATTTAATTATCTAGGAAAACATTTAAACATTTAACAATAATTAAATCCTATTTAGCTTAGTCCACATGCTGTAAGGTTTATCAGAAAGTTTGTCTTTATTACCGTACACAAATGTGTGCTCAGGTACAATTTGCTCGAATAAAGATCCGTTTACTTTGAGACTCCTATTGCAGGCACATGGAAATTATTCTAACTTTGGAATGGTAAAACTGCTATAGTTTGGCTAAGGGTCTAAATCTAGATGTGCGAACAAGGGAAAGATACCTCTTATTTATAGATGTTGCAGCGGGCTGCAATATTGCATACGAGATGTTGTGGCGGGCTGTGATATTGCGTACGAGATGTTGCGGCGGGCTGCGATATTGCGTATGCAATATTGCAGCTCATCACATGGGTTTATCAAATGTGGCCAATTAATGCACTTGGTAGAAGGACCATGGCTACAAACTTGTGAAAGGATGAATATGTATGTCATGGGTGATCTCTATTGGAGGTCATAGGATCAAATTGCTACCATGTTATATGTTATAGCTAAATTAAAAAGTGAATGACATAAACATGAAAATGTAGAGGAAACCAACAAAAATCCCCAATATTAGAAGGATGTAAAGAATGTTAAATGTAAGATTTAACCTTTTGATGCTATTGAAACCCTTGTTCAGGAAAGCACGAGAATGAAAAAAACTTTAGCAGACCTTGCCAATATTGTTGAAAAGGTTTGGAACATGTTAAATCAAAAGATAACATCAAGTTTCAAGGATTTTGAAGTTAAAACAAGGAGTAAGAGGCTTTACCATGATCAAATACCTTATCCTTGTGGTCCATTTTTTCAGCCACAACTTAAAAAAGGAATGGAACTTGATCCATGGAGTGCTTCCTCTACATTGCAACAATCTTCCTCATGCCTATCTCCTTCCTACCATGAAAATTAATAGGCCATGAATCACATACCCCATGCAAAACCCCACTAATATTAGCCATATCCTCCACAACTATCTCAATAATTTTAGGTCCAAAAAAGTTCATCATGGTATTTTATATCATTATAGTAGGAAATTTTGAATTAGACATTGTGGGAACATCTAATTCCTTAAAGAAATGTATTATCCTCATTCTCCATCATCATATACTTTTGGATGGTATGATAATCATCTTGTTCTTTCCATGGCAAGAAATTCATCATCTTATAAACGAAAGCATTTTTGTAAGAGAAAGAAGAACAAATAGGTTTGTGAGGATTCATGCTCATTACCTTCACTATCATCTTCAAAGGAACAAAACCAAGGAGGGTATGCTTCTCAATAACAAGTTCAACAAAGAGCTTGTTAGGTACTAGCCTTGAACTCAATCATGAGGGAAGAGCCCTCCATGCAATGGCTTCAGTGGTATAGTATGATTTGTTTGTTTTTATGTTTGTAGTTTTTGGTTTAGTGTGAATTTTGTTTTTATGTTTTTTTTGGTATGTATTTTTGTATTTTTTTTGAAAATAATAATATATCATTCTTTACTTTTATTATTTCTTATTTGATATTTCTTTTGAGTATGTTTTGTGTGTATAGGAAAATAATGTGCATTATAAATGCTCACCCAATAAGCCAATGGTGGATGGATGAGTTACAAATGTGATGATGATGTGAGATTGCTAAACAAGTCCAAAGTGGAGCCTTGATTAATAGAACTCTTACATAACAAAATTCATCCACCCACTTTTCCTCTATTCATCACTAGCGTATCATGCTCAAATTCAATAGGGAGCTAGGACTTGCATTGTGAGTTGTTGAACTTGCTGCTACTAGAACCATGGATAGGTGGTGGGTCCACATCTTAAGGTATGAGCCTTGAAATCCTATAGGAGTGCTTAGTCACTGGTAAGAAAAGGGTGTATTATTGAGGATCCTTGTGACCACTCTAATGGGTCTAATTAGTATGATTGAATTAGGTGCATGTGTTGTTGTTCTTAATCATTTCTATCAAAAGAGGTTCATGATCTCATGGACCTATGTGTACCATGTGGTTAGGGATGAATTCTCATGATCATGCAAGTTGAAGAATCCATGTAGTGATTTGGAACTTTAATTATTTCCATGATTATCTCTCATCATTCAAAAACTCTCTTATTATGAAAAAAAAATGTAGAAGTAAAAAAAAAAAAAGAAAAAAGAAAAAAAAAATGAAATGGATGAAAAATGGAAAGAAAAAAAAGAAAAAAGATGAAGAAAAAGAGGTAATGAAAAAGAGTAATATGATTCCCAAGCTCTTTGGTCCACAAAAATTGGTATTTCTACCATTCGAGACTAATCTTATAATTGCTCAAGTAAGATCAAAATGAATGGTTGAACTAATAATCATGTAAAGTCTATCTCATGTTCAATGTGTTGCCTAGATCACTTGACCTCAAAATGTAATATTCCATGACAATCTCTTGCTTATTCCTACCCATGCCCATGAAGGTCTAAAAGTCTCTCTCTTAGTGAACTTTGATAATGTTAAATGCTAATTCTACTTAATTCCTAAATCCATTTATTCCTAGGAGTCAAGATCATGATCCTTGGCCCAAAATATGACCATATCCATCATGAAGAATCTAATTGATTAATCATGTCATTGTAATTGTTATTTGAATTGGGACTTGTTAGCGTAGATAGAAGGATTAATGAGGTATCCAGTAAAGCAAAATTCAGAACCAAAAAGAAAAAAAAAATCTTGACTTCTAGATGATTTGTAGCATGTTACCCTGGTTCAATTTCACCAATTATTAGACTGTAGAACAATCAAGGCTAGATGGCACTAATACTGGTAGGTGTGATGTTGTGTTCATAAAGAAGACTTGGAGGTCTATCCCTACTATGTGGATAAGTAGTAGTGAAGAAATGCATCAATGGATTTCTCATGGGATGTAGGACGTGCTCACATGCTCTCATGAGCTAATTGAATGGTTGGATGGGCATCTAGTGATGTTACACTTACCTTCTCTCTCTTGTCCATCATTCATTTTCCATATCTTTTCTTTCCATTAAATGCATCATTATGTGTGGTAGAAAATTAAGTAGGGAAGGCAAAGGATGAGATTTGATCATCTAAAGGGATTGACTCACATTTGATGTTGATGTCTCATTGTTTGTTGGACATCCATAGGTGTCTCATCAATGGGTTTTATAAGGGCAAGAAAGGGATGTGCCTACTATGGAAGGGACCCACGTATGAATCCTTAGTGGCTTGGCATTATGAGCAAGTAAGCTCAATTAGTAGTTACATGGCATAAAGCACTTATGTGAATTTTGACTCTATGAGCTTTAAGGTTTGATCATGAAAATCCTTTTCCATCTTACTTGAATGCCACTTGTTTATTTGACCTTGGGATTTACTATGTATCTCTTATCTTTATAAACCCTCTTTTTTAGTTCTTGAATCATGGGAATGAGTAGATTTAGCATTATGATTTAAATCCCACGAGTTTTGATGTCATCTAAGGTAAGATTTTAGTGTTTTGATCTTCTTGCAACTTTTATGGCTTGTTTGGTTTAATCCATGGTTGGATTCTTTGGATTTTCATGGGCATTTATTCTTCTTGTTCTTTCCATTTGCATTGTTCATGTGGTTCAGGCAATGTATCTTATAACTTAGTCTTGGAGGAGAGGCACTAGTTTGGGTATGTACTTTCTCATGTTAGTGGTTATTTAAATTATTTCCATCTTATTTTTACTTACCCATGCATGCCTTGATTTCATAGTTGTGATTATGTTTCCCTTATGCCCCAAAGATTATACTTATCATTGTTCCTATTTTCATTTTTTGCAATGGCAGTATAATTTCTTGGGAATCTCACTTGATTTTTTTAGCATTTTCACAAATCATCATGTTTAGGCAATAGAATCACCAATATTGAAAGAATAAGAGGAAAAAAATCAATTACCAAATCTAATACATGTACATGAGAGATCTTGCTTAAGAGAGGTATCTGGAGGCACACAATTATGCTCTTGATCTTTTAGATTGAGTATGTGCCCTTTCAAGATCTTCCAAACAAGTATCAGAGGAGCTAGTAGGATATGATTTGAAGATGGATGACACTAAAGAAGGCATAGAGGTAAATGATGTATGACAAAGATCTATCCTTCTAGCTTCTTTCCATTAAATGCAAGCATGTTAGAGGGAGTTTCTCCTCTACCACCACCCCTTAGCACTTCTCAGTGAGATGGCTTGTAATTCCTCTGCATTGATCTTATCTTGTGTCTAGTACTTATTTTTATGTCTTGCATTTTAAACCTATGGGACTAGCTTTACTCATTCATGAGGAAATGATGAGGCATCTAGTGCTAATTTGTATGTCGATTGTAAACCTTGGATTTGGAAAGTGTTTCACATGTCTTATGTTTGTATTCTAGCATCTTTAATTGAGGTTCTTGGTCTCCCAAGATGCACCTTGGTCTCCTATGTTATACTTTGAGGTTGTATGGATGATTCCAAGCTCCTTAGGATAATTCTAGCTTCATTCAAATGGCCTATGATCCCTCTAGCATGCTCCCTCAAGTTTCAACTTTTACCAAGGATCCTTCATGCAAAGTTTGACTTTAGGGGAGGTGCACTGCCTACCCCATGTTGACATAGGATAGTTAGTGCATCCCCACTAGTTCACCCTTGCTTACCCAAGATTGGATCAAAGTGCCTAAAAGTATGTTTTGACTAGCTAGGGTTGCATTAACAAACCTTCACTAGGCATTAATGAACCTCCACCCTTACATTGTAAAAACTATAAATCCTTGAGATGAGCTCTCACACATAACTTAGTCATATCTAAAGCATAGCTTTGATTTCATTTAGGCTTTTGGCATTTTATTTATATAAAGGGCTCTTCCTTCCTTAGGGATGTTGATTTTCTTCCCTGTTTTGTGTGTTTTAAGTAATTGCTTTCACAAGTTTAGCTAGACTTTGTTAGAGTGGTACCTTGCTTAGGTAGTCCAAAATTATTTGGTTGATGCGAAGTCCAATGTTTGCATCATGAATAAAGCTCATGATTTTTCCTGGTTTCACTATTAATGCCTTAAACATAAAAATAATAAAAATATTTATTTAATTTTTATTTTATTAAGCTTTGATGATTTGTTCCTTGCCCAATGAGGTTACAAATGTACAGTATGGTGTTAGGTCATCTAGTTTATCACTAAGATTTACTTTTATTACTTTTCATGTGTGATGTTACATCTATCCCCAATAGCGATTACAACACAAGCATTGCATCTATCCCCAAGAGGGATTACAATGCATGTGTATTTATGTTTATTTTATTTTTGTATTTATAAATTCTATAAAAATTATAAATATTTCTCTCTTTATCTCTAATCGTGAAAACATGGGTTTTAATTCTATAATATGTATTATAATATCTTTTATATTTCTTGAATGCAATGATATACATGAGATTCCTTGACAATTCACTCAGCATCGTCTTTGAAGCTTACGATTAGATCACATTGTGTTTTGTGTGATATAATCCCATTAGTCCAAAACTAGTGGGATCCCTGTCATCAAAGATATGTATAAAATAAATTACAAAAATTACAACTCTAGGATAAATGTTAAAAAAGTTTATTTTAGGATTGCAATGTTCCATCATATTGATAGTTCAACTAAAGAAGATCACATCTTTTTCAACACATGCCTATGTAATCCTAAGTTAGAAAATTTCTACAAATTTGCGTCATGTCCTCTTCCTTAGGATTAAGTATAGATTTGTTAAGTTCAAGTTGGACAAATAGATCCTTTCCTTTATATGTCTTATTTGCAAAATTTTCAAAGAGAGAGAGATAATGTAATACACTAATAACATTATGGACAATGTACCAATGGCATCATGGGCATAAATCATGAAATCAATGCTAATAAAAAGGATGCAAGATCAATCATTGTTAAACATAGAAGTAGTAACCATAACTTCCACTACATCAACACTTACTTCTACATCTACTGTAATAATTTCAACTACAACCACAAGTGCTAAATTAAACATTGTTCAAACTAGTGCAGTAGACACTAGTACATAGATAACTATGAGAGGTCATTAGCCAACAATATTCCATCTACTGAGGATCATGTGGACCATAATTTAGAAGAGCCAAGAGCTTGTCAACCTTTTCTCTACCTCCTAAGATAGGCCTAAAGTAGTAATAAATCCAAACATTGAAGAAGTATCCATTGTCTTAGGAATAAGGACATGTTATTTCAAGTAATGCAACTTTCTTTTGAGTGACATTAGAAAAGGAAGATGATGCTATAATTTTACCCTTCCATACTAGGAACAAGAATTATGGCTAACGTACTTACTAATTATATCAATGAGTCATTGAACATCCCTACAATAACAATTTTAAACTTTGGCTTTTAGCAAGATATAGAAGTGTCTATAATGATGGCTCAAGGCATTCATGCACACATGATCATTAAAGACTATGAGAATGTGTTAAATAGACTTATGCAAATAGGGAAAAATGTTGAAGATATTTTTGACATTTTTAATAATGTGAAAATCCTTCAATCTAAATTGATCATACTTAAGGAGAAGTTAGCACTATTTGAAGTCCAGTTGAATAAATAAATCATTTAACTGGAGCATAGTTGATGAATCATGGTTTTCACAGGCTACGTATACTAGGCCCCGTATACTAGGCCTCGTATACACAGCCCGCTGTGTATACGTGGCCCCGTATACGCAGCCTTGTTATGCTAGCCTATAAATAAGTGCGCACCCGTTGTGCTTAGGTATCTTTTTGAGTAGTTGTAGTGAAGCTCTTGCAGTTTGCTCCTGCAAGAGATAGAATATTTCCAAGTGCCCGTAACAGGTGTAAGAAAAGTGATCGGATCTTTATTCGAGTGTTGATGTATCTAAGCCAATTGGCATGATGGCAATAAAGACGAACTGTTCAAGCAATCCTTGCAGCATTTGGACTTAGTTATTCTATGCATTTAATAGTTTAATATGTTTATGCTTTATTAGTTACTTGTTAATTACTTATGTTTTCGTTATTGTAATTTCAATCGCTATTGTTCATTCATAGTTCGTTAAGGCCATAAGTATGACCATCTCAAATGTAATCCAAACGCTTGGTAAGCCCAATGACGCTTAATGTCTGGTAACCGAGAAGCATTAGGAAATGCTTAGAACATGCTTGAAAGATGGGACCGGATACTTATATTAGAAATAGTTAAGATTTAGATTAGGATAATTTTAGATTAATTAATATTCTATCCTTATTTTCCAAGATAATTAGTCGTCGAAAGATAATTAAAAAGATATAAAAATCATTAGCCTTAATCTCAGTTAACCAACATAAATAGAACTTCACAAGTGAGATTAGGATGACAACAACCATTCTAACCCAAGGTTTCACTGGTTAGAAGTCTGGTGTATGTTAAGTGCTTACATTCTGTGGATTTTGACCGAGTCGCGTGTGAACGCTCGTGATTCGTATGGTTGGGCGTAGGGATACCTAGCCGCTCATCATTGGCGCCGTTGCCGAGGATGGTGCTAGTTATTTAGATTAGTTACATCATACAAGATCGTTGTAACAAAGCCTTGATGATATATCTTTTAGAAAAATAATAATAATAATTGTGATTAAATCACACACAAATTTACAACCATGTCTCTCCTAAAAGACTATAATAATGCCACATCTAGTGAGGCAATTCATTGGAGAACCAACAAATATTATGACAATGAAGATTGGAGTACGCAACTTGAGATGGGGGTTTCTTATAAACATAAACAAAGACAACATCGTCCCAACGCATGAAAGCATAACATACCTAGTGACGATGAACCCCTACTGGCCACTACAAGCTTAATGGAAATACAATAGGCTATTCGAATAGCCTGCAGGCATCGTAAGGAAAGTTGTTTACCCGTGCTTGATCTAAACAACTTTCCCAAGTTTTCAAGAGGCTATGATTCAGATCCGCAACAACATTTACAAGCCTTCTATAATGCCTGTACATCGAAAAATATTGATAATGGGTAGAAAAAAATTAAGCTCTTTCCTCTGACACTTGTGGGCTAAGCAAAAGTATGATATAGGTCATTAAAACCAAAATCAATTCAATGTTGGCCGACAATGGTAGAACTGTTCAATGAAAAATATCAAACCTATGTGAGAGTGTCAGCCTTGAGGAGACAAATCCAAGAATGGAAACAAGCACAACATGAACCCTTGGACATGGCCTTAAAAAGATATTCTGCACTGTTAAACAACTACCCAGGCCATGGGTTCTCTGAGGAGAGGCTAATGTACCATATCATAGATGGGCTCCGTAATGAAACAAGGGAGACCCTAGGGATGTACGCCCAAGGTTAACTATATGAGCTACGAACCCATCAGCTCCAAGAGCTTATTAAGTGGATAGAAAAAGAAGAAGGAGAAATAGCCAAATGGGAGAATGTTGAAAGTTCTCAACAGGATCAAAATCTTAACTCAACAAGTGTCCATGATCATGAAGAGGAGAAATCAACTCACTTCGAGGAGGTGGAATCATCTTTGCCAATCCTATAATCACTAGATGAAATTGAGGCAAAGATCAATAAGATGAAGGACTGGGTACATGAAAGATATGGAGAATATGCCAACATTATTAGAGAAAAAACTATGCCAAATCGAGAAACAGGACAGGACACCACACAATAATCGAAGCAAAGGGTAGAATAGAATAGGGATAAGTACGATCACCCCAAGGGCCAATGTCTAGTTTTGTCACATTTACATGAGAATTGGGGAGGAATGTTACATCCAGAGTTCGTACAAACATACTGTGTCCAACCACAGTGGCAAAAACCTCAGTCGTGGGGGAGGCCACCGCCAACTGGACCATACCCTTTGTATGGCACAGCACCAAATGCTTATTATGTTCATCACCCTCTTTCTACAATGGGATCAACATCCTCTACCTCACCTCATCGTTATCATTCTCCCGAGTACTATCCACCCATGTCCTCTCGAACAAGATCACCACCTCATGTGCCTTACACTTCTCCTCAACCTCAATATTCTCATTTTTCCCTCCTTCTACATCGCCACAAACTATTCCTAAGGTGTCTGCACCACAACAACAACCCATGAACGTCACTTGTGCTGCTACTACCAACAGCAGTGAGAGGCCTCCTCAACATCAAAAGCATCCCTTCTTTAAACATGATCATAAGAAGGGAAAACACAATTCTGAGGCCACTGCATCCTCCAACTCAGCACAAGCCCCACACTGTGGTGCACCCTTATCTTCGAACCCAACGCCTCATGCTACTTCATCAGGGCCACTAATTAACACTCCAACAATCATATGGCCCAATGAACACATGAATGAAGAGCGACAAACCGATCCTTGCATACTATCTTCCGGTCACAAACATTATAGTGGGTCAACTTGTTATCTCGGAACCACATCTTATAAATTTCCCTACTATGCTTACTATAATCAAGTGTGTGAACCCCGATGGGGTACGTATGACTGAGTTCCAATATTTCCAACATGTAAGGATCCCCACCTTCCATTTATTAATTCTAGCCATGCTCATCCATTTAGTTATGGGGGGTATCCTCCATTCTAACAACATAGAATTAATAAATGTTTTTCTATTTCTTTAATTTTTCAACTTTTTGTTTTCTAGTTTTTCACCTTTTAATTTATTGTTTTGTCTTTTTTGTATTTTTATCTTTTTATGAGTAATCTCATCCATGAATAAAACACTCATGTGGCTCGTCGGTTGAGGTGTTATTCTATGCTATCGAGTCTCGAGTGAGCAATTATTTGGATAGTGAGCCCATTACACCCACTCATCCATTCTACAAATAAGAGGTTTTGTTCTTGGGTACAGTGGTATTCTTGACATTCTTGAAACTTAAAATTAATTTTGTGTTCATTGTACCCAAAATGAAGAAGGATGGACCAAGAGGGAATGATTAGGGTGTGACATCAAGGGGATTTGTGGATTCTCTTTGGTGATGTCTGTGGGAGTTATCATGAAACTTGGTTGTACTAAGATCCTTATAGATCTAATGAAAAATGGGAGTAAGAGTAATCAAAAGGGCACTAAAAAATCCAATGTTGTTCTAGGGGGTCCCACTGGAAAGACATGCACCCATTCCTGATGGTTGGCGGCTTCTTTGGATTTAGTATTTAAAAGAAAAAAAAGAGAAGAAAGAGAAAAAGAAAAGACAAGAAAAGTGCCACAAAACAAAAATCACTCCTCCCTTGAACAAAACGCCAAGTGATCTTATGCCTTGTTGTTATGGTACTCTCATAGTTGCTCATCATGGGATGAAACAATGCGATGTCACTGATTAGAGGAATGGACTTGGTCCCGATCTTGGAACGATGGGGTAATGACACCTTAATCATGCTTTACACGTAGGATTCATTATGCCCTAAGTCAGTTACCTCACATCCCAATCTCTGCAATCCCTTCTCCGATTCATTCCATCTCGCTGTTTATGTATTTGTGACTCGTGTCTTGTATAGCATTGAATTCATATCTCATCATGGTGGTATTAGCATGTGCGTGTTTTTTTTGCATTGGTATAGATTAAATTTAACCCTTCTAATGCCTACGAACATCTTAATGTGTGGTTATGCAAAGGCATATAGGTTGGAACTTGCTTTGGGAAGGACCCACTTGCGTGACTTTTGTAATTTGTACTTGTTGCATGCCACCACATCATCTTATACCCTCCAAGTATTTCATTGCCAAATCTATTCTTTCCTTTGTCATTATTTTATCAAACGTTCCTCAAAACTAGGTCCGACATTAAGCTTTTAGGGAAACTTCCTTGAAAAATTTCTAACCCTACAATCACACTAAGTAAAGAATGCAACATTTATTAAATGACAATGAGTAAGGTATGAAATCATTAAATTTTTTTCAATAACCTTACTAGCAATTTATCTTTGTGTGATTATAGATGGCCTAAAAGAAGACAACAAGGAGGACCTTCTCATGGTGCAACTAAACGACCTGGGGAAGGCAGAGGCCAAGGACCTTGTGCAGAACATGCAAAGCAGAAGGCAATCATTCAACATCCATCATAAAACTCCTGTTACTGCATAATCTTCCAAGCAAAGGGAGGAGATGTCAGGGCCCGAGCCTATGAAGAGGAACGATGACTATTTGCGGCATGGCATGTCAAGGCCAATCAAGTGTTCCCGCAGCTGCCGTGTCCATGAAAAGTGTCGACTCCATCAAACATTGGAACATTAGCATGAACGGCTCATAATCCTCAAATAGAAGAGGAGAAACATCAGGTGCTTCTTTAATGGTATCAATCTCAGGAGCCTGACACATAGAACAAAGGAAAGGCACCCATGGAGGAGCCACCACTACCAGGAACCCCATGAGTTCCAAAGTTTTGTAATTCTGTGTCTGTGTCCAAATTTTGTTTAATCCTCCACTGTGGCATGAATAAATTCCTAGTCTATCAATACTCCCATACCTATCCACTGTGTATTCAATTAAGCTTGTTCCTCACTTTCTTTGACTCGAGGACGAGTTGTTATTCAGTTGTGGGGGTATGATGAATCATGGTTTTCATGGGCTTCATATACTAAACCCCGTATACTAGGCCTAGTATACTCAGCCCGCTGTGTATACGTGGCCCCGTATACGCAGCCTTGTTATGCTAGCCTATAAATAAGCATGCACCCACCATGCTTAGGTATCTTTTTGAGTAGTTGTAGCGAAGCTCTTGCAATTTGCTGCCGCAAGAGATAGAATATTTTCCAAGTGCCCACAGCAGGTGTAAGAAAAGTGATTGGATCTTTATTCGAGCGTTGATGTATCTGAGCCCATTGGCGTGACGACAATAAAGACGAATTGTTCAAGCAATCCTTGCAGCATTTGGACTTAGTTATTCTATGCATTTCATAGTTTAATATGTTTATGCTTTATTAGTTACTTATTAATTACTTATGTTTTCATTATTGTAATTTCAATTTCAATTACTTATTAGTTACTTATTAATTACTTATGTTTTCATTATAAGTATGACCATCTTGAACGTAATCCAAACGCTTGGTAAGCCCAGTGACGCTTAACGTTTGGTAACCCAAAAGCATTAGGAAATGCTCAGAATGTCCTCGAAAGATGGGACCGGATACTTATGTTAGAAATAGTTAAGATTTAGATTAGGATAATTTTAGATTAATTAATATTCTATCCTTATTTTCCAAGATAATTAGTCACCAAAAGATAATTAAAAAGATATAAAAATCATTAGCCTTAATCTCACTTAACCAACGTAAATAGAACTTCACAAGTGAGATTAGGATGACAATGACCGTTCTAACCCAAGGTTTCACTAGTTAGAAGTCTGGTGTATGTTAAGTGCTTACAGTTTGCAGATTTCGACCGAGTCATACATGAACGCTCGTGATTCGTATGGTTGGGCGTAGGGATACCTAGCCACTCGTCAATAGTTGAATGACCCTGCTAGGTGAGTTGTGACCAGAAGACTTGGATTAATTCAAACTGAGAAGATAACATAACTAATAGCCAAAGTCACAACCACTTCTAGGATGAAGAAGATTACCATGTGGGATGCTTTTTAAGCTATAACTAAATTACATGTCCTTAAAAATCCATCATCACATTGAAGGAAGAAAAAAAATACCTTGTTGCAAATAATAAGAGGCTAGAGGTGATACACAAGGAGAAAGAAACATTAAAAGTGAACCTCCAACACATTCGAAGGAATATAGTAAAGGATAATTTGGAGATCTTATAGTTAGCTATTGATAAATCCAAATTTTGATGCATTAAGATATCATATCCTTAGTTAGACTCTTGTAGTTTCATTTAATAGTTTTAGTAATAGAGTGAATGCCCACAGTGTGGTGTTTAGCAGTTGTATGGAATCTTTATTCCAGTGAAGTGTACTTGGACACAATTAATGTCTAAAAATAAAGATCAAGATTACTTTTCATCATTACATCATCAACTTAGTTTTACTATTTTACTTAGCATAGTTTTTACTATTTTATTATTTTAATCATTTACATTTCCAAGTATTTTACTTTATTTGTTCATTAGTAAAGTAAAATGAGTACGACTAGTTTCAAGTGTTTAAGTGTAATCATTTGGTAATCCCAGTAGTGTTATAGCTTGGTTCGCCTAGTAGCATAATGCTTGGTAACCTAGTAATGGTTACATGAGCCTAAGAGGTGTATGGTAAGCTAGGACTAGATGCTCATTGCTCTAGGCTAGAGTAGATTTACATTACCATCATTACTTAGACATAAGATTAAATTTCATTCTCAATTATATTTATCTTTAGGAGTAAAATGAGCCTAACAATATCAATTATCATATGCCTGACTTTGAACTAAACTATACGTGACAAAGCTACCACTAGTCTAAGTGGGAAGATAGCATCCTGCAATTAATGCTTAACAATCTAGATATCACAACTAGTCTCATTCATGGATTTTGATCAAATCATGCATGAATGCTTGTGATTTGTATGGTTTGGCATAGGGGGTACCCGCTGCTCATCATTGATGCCATTACCAAGGATGGTGCTAGTTATCTAGATTAGTTAGATTATAAACTATTGTTGTGAAAGTATTAATGATTTACCTTTTAGAAAATATTAATATTTTAAGTCATGCATGTTATCAAATAAAATGATGTCTTCTTCACATAGGACCAATAATGCATTGTATGATAAGAACACTTGTAGGAGAAATGATAGGATCTACATTGAATAGAATTGGAGTGAACAACCTCAAATAGGGGTTTCATATGCTCATTTAGACCTTTACTACACTTAAAGACTATATTCAGCTCATGCAGAGAATCCTAGAGGAGATTGAGTAAGTCATAGAACAAGGAGGGCCTCAAGGCCTAGGACCTCCTCTAAACCTAAATAAGATAAATCAAAGGATTATGGGAAGATGAATGTAGATATAGAGAAAAAGATATACTAAGGGGTTAAGATGAAGATCGAAATAGAATGTAAAGACAAGATGAAAGAATCAAAGTGAACATAGATGAGATCATTACTATTAGGAAAATAGAAATAGAGATTATCATCATGACATGTTTGATGGAGATGAATCCTTGGATGTGGCCTTGCATAGATACTATTCTCTACTACATAGATGTCTAGGCCATGATTTTTCTAGAAAAGGGCTGCTTCTCCACATAATAGATGGGCTTAATAATCAAATGATGGAGATCCTTAGGATTTATGCCTAGAGTTGATTATTCAAATTGAAAGCCCATTAGATACAAAGGCTAGTTGAGTAGGTAGCAAAAGAAGAAGGAGAGCTATGTAAACAAGAGAATGTAGAGAAATATAACTAGGACCCAACTCTTCAAAGAGGGGATGGGGGGTGTTGGTTTGGTCCATATTTATGATGAGGAAAAAGAGGCCACTCTTGATGAGGTGATTTCACAACAAACCTTTCCAATACAAAAGTCTATTACTGAGCTTGAAGCAAAGATAGATAAGATGTGGAAATTGATGAGTTAAAAAGTTATAACATACATGAAAACCATAGAGGAGCAGGTAACAAAAAAAGCATTAAGTGATCAAAATAAGAAGAGAAAAAAGACCAAAGAAACAGGTAGGAACACTTATTGGTAAAAAGGAAAAACAGTTGTAGTAGAAGAGGATAGAGACTTAACCACAAAGGAGGATGATGAATGTGACATCTACTAGTATGACCATCTAAAGGGCTATTACCTAGTTATGTTACATCTATATGAATTTGAGGCTTTTTCTTAGAATCCCAAGTTTGTACAGAGAAAATGCCTGGGAAATTACCTTTCTCACAAGGTAATTATAGACAATTGATGAGTGGCGAGGTACCCCTACACTCAACCATACGAAACGAGTGTAGCATGTGCAATCTGGTCGAACTCCGCAGACTAAATGCCTAAATGCCCCATGGAACACTTGGGGTTAATCATTCGTTGTCTTCCCAGACTTACTTGTTGTTGTCACAGTGTATGGTTAAGTAAGTCTGAGGTATATGATTTTTTTGGTCTTTTCTGGTTTATGTCTTCTATGCTAAGAGCAAAGGGTTGAGAAAACTAACTAATTCTAACTAATGTCCTAAGTCTAAATTAGCTAGAGTCAACATCCGTTCCCACTTACCGTACACACCCTGAACTATGCAACTGTGGCTACCAAATGCTAATCGTTACTGGGATCACCACACGTAATGCACGTGCTCGAAGTGGTCGTACTGAGGCACCTAACTAGGAGGAAAGGGTTGAGGGAGCCTAACTAGCCTAAGTGCGATGAGGAGCTGATTCCTTGACTAACTGTACACATCTACCATGCACGACTACCACTGGGATTACCAAGCGTAGATCCTGGATACACCACTGGGTTACCAAGTAGTCACACGAGATGCTCGTAATCAAGTCATACTCGTACCGCATTCTAGGAAAGCAATAAATAACAATAAGTAAAATCCTATCCATGCACTGCAAGGTTTATCCAATCAAGTTCGTCTTTATTGTTGTACACAACTTGCGTTCAGGTACAAAGCTACTCGAATAAAGATCCATTCACTCTAGGACTCCTACTGGGGGCACATGGAAAATAATCTATCTCTAGAGTGATCAAACTGCTAGAGTTTTCCTACTTCTAAACTAGGATAGGAAATGAGGGGAGTGCCGCCTATTATTTATATATTTGGCAACGGACCGCGATATCGCGTACACGATATCGCATGGGATGCAATATTGCATGGGATGCGATATTGCGGCTCATGTGATATCGCGTCTCATCATACCCCCATGACTGAATGAAAACTCGTCCTCGATTTCTTTACAATAATATCATGTAGGTATGGAATTATTGAGGGAAATGGAACTAATGGGATGACATGTGAACGGATCCTTATTACAAGACTTGACAAAACTGGTGTTCATGACAACAAGGGTGAACACCTTATTACAATGACATCAGGCCTTTGTTGGTAGCTTGAGAGAAAGAGAGAGATAGAAAGAAGTGTTGCTGCTGCCAACGCCAAGATTCCTCTTTTCGTTATCCTTCGATAAGCACACCATCAATCTTGCTCCTTGCATAGCTGCTTCAACGCTGCTCCATTCCAAGTTCTTGCTCCAGATCCAATCCATTGTTTGCATATCCACCATCTGCACACACAACACAATCATATATTAGCAAGGGTAATTGAATCATCATGTAATTGATGCCTTGCTTTGATGTAAACTCATTGGCTAGGTTGTGGTATGGATGATATGGATCTAGAAATATGTGACTAATGACTACCAAAGGTGTAGGGGTTAGGAAGAAAATCAAAAAATTTCGAGGCATGGAGAAAATCGAAAAAATCAGGCCCCGTACCCCCATGACTAATCGCGAACCTCCGGTAGTGTTAGAATGGAGAAAGAAAAGGAGTAAGAAAGATAGATAAAAAGGGACAACTATGGCATCAATGAAATGGATGTCAAGGTGGAAATGAACAAAATAAAATTAATTGCAAAATGTTAAGGGAAAGAATTTAACTAAGGCTCCAAATAGGAATGTCAGTGGATCCTTCCCAAAGTAGGCTCATGCCCTTAATGCCCTAACAAACCCACATTCATAGAGTTCGTAGGCCTTGGGAATGTCAGTTGGAACAAGAGTTAAAGTCTTAACTGCAAGAATTTACCAAAAAGAAAACAATGCATCAACCAAAGTATACACTAATGATACAACTGGCAATGAAGTGAACCCTGGAGAGAAACATGGAGAGAATAAAATGGAATGGAATCCCAAGACAAGGTGGTGTACAGACCCTTGTGTGGTTTATGATTAATGTGACTTGGCAAGTCTCATTCCAACTCCGGCCTCAAACCAACCACATCCAGTGACTTCGCATCAATGCATTCGGTTAAACCATCCACTTGGGTAACAAGAACGTATGCTCCAAGAGTTACCACAATTTTGACGAAACAAAGGAGAGAATGGGAAGTGAGAAGGGCCTTAGTTAGAGGGAACACTTTTGGTTCCATAACCAGTGCTTGTAGCCCAAGTTTATTCATCTAAGGGGTGTGCTTTGAATTCTCACTTGGTTTTCTTTATGCGTGAGAACCACACCATGCAAAGACTTCTTATTTTTATTGTCTCAGCTTCCGAAAGTTGGGTAACATCGGAATGGTAAGAAACTCAAGAAGAAAGCATTCAAGCACCCAAGAGAATGACCAACACAAAAGCATCAAGTTCCTTTGAAGTCACACCCTTGTCAATCCATGAGTCCTTCCTTAGTTTGAGAAATACCTAATCACTGATTCATTAAAGTTCTTATTAGAAAGAGACTGTACATTTCCAAGCTGAGAGAAACCATAGAAATTGATGGATGGATGGATGAAGTAGTCTCATTTCCTACCATATCAGAAGAAACATACCTTAGTATCAACATTGTGACTTAAAGGTAAAAACCAAACATTAGCAATCAATATGAAAATAGTTCATACCATCATGAAGAACGCTTATTATGGGACAAACTTACAGGGTGGA
>MNCI01014676.1:28046-39440 GCA_015680685.1 Gnetum montanum
GCGGAATGCAATATCGCGTACGTGATATCGCGTACGTGATATTGCGGCTCATGCGATATCGTGTCTCATCAACAATCCTACAACCAATCATAGTATTCTAGTGGAATTTCTTATCAGCCTTAGAAATATTATCAATTGTAGTGGTAAAACCCATAGTCATGGGGGATGCCATCAACACACTAGAAATACCCTTATTTCCAGCTAGACCTGTATGAATACTATTTTCAACAACATATTTCTCTAAATGGTTCTACTTCCTCTACCTTGAATCACTACTATCACTCTCGTGAATATCATCAACCCACAACATCTCCTATGGAATCACCATCTTACACCTCTTATCCTCTATCACATCCTCAATATTCTCATACTTCCCTCCATCATATGTCATCACCAACAACACAAGAAGGATTGACACCACAACATTAATAGAAGAATACCACTTGTGCTGCAAACATACATGTAAATGGTAATGCTAGTTGATCTCAACCATAGTCTCGAAAACATTCTTTCTTTAGGATAGTTTCCACACATGAGCACATTACTTGTAGACTTATTGGCTCATCAAAACCAGAAAAATGCCAGCTAGGTCCAACACCCTTCCTTATCAAAACAATGTCTCCCAATCCTATGTAAGATCCAACACCATTATCGCTCCAATGTAAGATGTAAAAGATGAACCTATCACTATGGAGAGGCAGGCAATTCCATGCATTACTAATAATGATAAAGAATGTAGTTATGGGTTACAAGTTTAAAATATTAACACAATCCCCATACCAACCCACAACCTATGTGAAAAAAAAGTGTGTGGACAAATAGGAGCATGAGCCACTAAACTAAAAGACACCTACTGGCCAAAAACTGAGAACCTAGAATCGTCTAAAACATGCATGGAACAATTTGAATTGCTTATTAATTTCTATTTTAAGGAAATAACCCCTACTAAGATCTCACAAATGGAGATATTAAACCATAATCATACATCAGAAAATCAAGGAAAGAAGGACTTAGATGATCAAGATTCAATTACCATCAAGATTACCTAGGACAATAATAGAAAAACTAAATCACTAAGTATGGTAAGTGAGCAATCTAGAGTGTATGATTCAGGGAATCTAGGGTGCATTTTTCAAATACCCACCCATACATTCATTCATGGGGTGAGGCCTTATCCTAACCTAGGAATTAATAAGTGCTTTTAAACTTTTTTGTGGTTTGTAATTTTTTATTATACCTTTTTATTTTCTTAATACTTTTTCACATTCTTTAATATCTTCTCATTCCTTTATACTTTTTCATTTCTTAAATTTTTAATATTCTTTGTTATTTTCTAATTCTTTGATAATCTTTCATTCTTACTATCTTTTCAAATTCTTGGTATCTTTTACAATTTGTTTCTATAGTTTGCTATTATTTTTACTTGTACATTTTTCTGTCAATTTCCAATAAAACACATTGAATAAGGCAAGATGTAGTCCCAATAAGGTGATTATCTATACAGTGAGACCACAACATCCATCCACCCATTTTAATGATAAAAGGTTCCTACCATGGCCATAATGATATTCTTCTCATAATAAAACTAAGAATAAACCTATGATCATTATGCCTGGATAGAAGAGTGAAGAACCGATTGGGATTACAAAGGGTATGACATCAAGGGGATTTGTGGATTCTCTTATATTACTATTGTGAGTTCTATCTTGTTGCTTAGATTGTATTATATCTTTGTAGGTCTAACTTAAAATGGGAGTAAGAGTACAATAAGTGCTGCCTTGCCATGTCACTAAAAAGATATGTTACCCATGCCTGAAGGTAGTTCTCTGGTGAGGTTGACATTGTTAAAAATAAAATCTATGCACACAATAAATTTCTAGAGGTCCTACTGGAAAGACATGTTACTCATGCCTAAAGGTAGGTGGCTTCTTAGGAATCTAGAAAGCATAAATAGTGCATTTAATAAACTCCTCCCTTGCACAATATGCCAAGTGATAATACTCCTTGCAACAATGGTAATCTTACAGTTGTAAATCCAAAAGATAAAATAATGCAAGGCTATTAGAATGTGGTCTGGACTTGGTTTGAATCTTGGAAAGAAAGGCTAATGATCACTTTAACCATCAATAACACATAAGGATTTATTATGCCTATGGTAACATACCTCATGTTCCAAGATCTGCAATCCTTTCTATTATCTATCTCACCTCACTGTATAGTTAATAATAACTTGTGATTTTGTGTAATATATAGCATTATTTTCCCAATTTGGCAATACTAACATGTATGTTTTGCTAGATATGTATGTATTACATTCAACTCCTTGAGTGACTAAGGATACTTTAGGCATGGTTATACAACGACACTAACGGTTGGAGCCTAGTCTAGTAGGGACCCACTTGTATAACTTTGTGGATTGTTGAACTTAGAAGGAGGGGCGGGGGTGGTGATGAATAAGTTCCCTAAATAAAATTCTTTAACACAAAGCACATACCAATTTTAATGTGGTTCCCCAACTTGGGTAGACCACACTCAAAGGGTAGTTTGCAAGCACACCTCTAGACTTTATTCTTTCCAAAATGTGGTTTGAAGGGTACCACACCTTGTACAAGCTCTTAACTCCACGCTAGAGTGAGTTGATGTTTATGAATCCACTCAACTCCGCAAGATCGTAATAAGCTCAAGTAAGATGCCTTCCCACAAGAAGTACATCAAACCCATAGGGTAATAAAAGAGAACTACAATCACAAGGAATGAGTGCAACTAAGTTTGTTGATCCTTGTACTTTGAGGCATAACTCACTTTGACGAACTATAACAAACAAAAGATTGTATAATGAAGAATAAAAATGACTACAATGATTGCTAGATTATTTACAATTGATAGTTCCAAAGCTTGTACATTTCCAAATGAGAATGAAGTCTTCTTATAGCCAATATGTTTCCGAAATTACCTTGGAATTTGTGCAAAAACTAACAAACGATCACTAGAGATATCTTTCCCAAGACTAAGATGCATATCTATAATTGGCCTTCATTTTGGAAAGAAGTCTTCTTTAAGACAAAGACATCTTTCTACATTTGACCTTCATTCTGCAAAGACATCTTCTTCACATGAAAGACATCTTCTGTTTTCTAGAGACATCTTTTTCTGTATTGCCTGCAATGCTATCAAGACATCTTCTGTTTCTTGGAGATGTCTTTCGTTAGCTTCCTTTTCCCTATGAAATCTTCATCCATTGTCCATGTTCTTGAACTTTCACATGCTTTCTTGTCTCAATCCAAGTTCTTGATGATGCCTTTATGAAGTCCTTGTCCACACACTATCCTATCTTGTAAACACAACATCACACAAGCATCTTATGTTCTCCATTTTTCTTAATCTTTTGACATACCAAAAGGTTAATAAAATCTTGTATTTCATACTTTCCAAGCAATTCCACATCATCTTGTACCTTCAGAAACATCTAATGAACTTCCCATATTATCTAATTATTTGTCAATACATCAAAAATTCATTATCCATTCCTTATCCATACTATTTGAAAATTTAAGCCAAAAATTCCTAACACTCAGAAGATACTATAAAGGTTAAGTACAAAGAGATAATAAGAATCTTAAAGTTAATCAATCAAACTAAAGAAAAAAAGATTCAAATAATACAATATCTTGGGATGTGTATGACCCTATAAATATGACACTTGGATGAACAATCCAATAGATTTTTCATTTCATTCTTAGCTAGACTCTTGCAATTTTGTTTTACAATTTTAGTGATAAAGTGAATTTCCATAGTGTGATGTTGAGCAATTGTACAGAATCTTTATTCAAGTGAAGTGTACTTCGGCACAATTCATGTTCGAAAATAAAGATCAAGATTGTTTTTCATCATTGTAGCGTCCACTTAGTTTTACTATTTTACTTAGCATAGTTTTTACTATTTTCTTAGTGTAATAATTTATATTTCCAAGTATTTTACTTTATTTGTTCATTAGTAAAGTGGAATGAGTATGACTAGTTTCGAGCATTTAAGCATAATTGTTTGGTAATCCCGATAGTGTTATAGCTTGGTTTGCCCAGTATTACATGAGCCCAAGAGGTGTATGGTAAGGCAGGACTAGATGCTTATCACTCTAGGCAAGAATAGATTTATGTTACCATCATTACTTAGACATAGGATTAAATTTCATTCTTAATTGTATTTATCTCTAGGATTAAAATGAGCCTAATAACATCAATTATCATATGCCTGACTTTGGACTAAATTATATGTGACAAAGCTACCACTAGTCCAAGTGGGAAGAGAGCATCCTGTGATCAATGCTTAACAATCTAGATGCCACAACTAGTCCCATTCATAAAATTTGATTAGATCATGTGTGAACGCTTGTGATTTTTATGGTTGGGCATAGGAGGTACCCCCTGCTCATTAGTTATAAAAAGCTACAGTGTTCATGTAGGAGATCATATGATTCATTAATAGACAACCATCAAAATAACCACGTGAAATAATAAGACAAAGCAACATGAAAACATCAAAAACTAGTATAAAGATTAGGTAGGGATATGGAAGAAGATTCAAGAAAAGAAGATTTGTACAACTAAGTCCAAACTCCATGCCACCTTGTAGCATCCCACATGTTAATCTTCTTCTTTTTAGAAATGAGTAAACCTTATTTGTTGCTTGATTTGTTAATGTTAATGAGTTGATTCCTAATTTATCTTATCGATGGAATGTCCTACTTACATGCAATATGTTCAAGCTTGCTTGGATTGTTGAAGATCCATAAATAGATGACCAAAAATTTTAATTCATACTCAATAAGTTTAACATGAAAGGAAAGCAACTAGTTGAAGAACCATCAAGGAAGAAACTACAATTACCTAGAATAACATGAAGGCCTATTGATGACAATTTTTGACTTCTTGTAATTTTGTTTTCTATTTTTCCATGATTGTCTCATTTTTGTAATGTAGACCCTACTTAAATAATTTTTTAATATTCAAATCATATTTTTATAATGTCAGTTAATGAATCAATTTCAATTTGTGCTACTTTCATCAATTTTGTAACAATACTTTATCATGTTTTTGTGTCACTAGAGGATGAGTTTCTAGTAAATTGTGGGGATATGATGAAGAATAAAAATTCATTATCAACTAGACATCATAGATAATATATCATAAATTTAACATTACATTAGCAATGTTATAGTCGATGATGCTACATTAGTTATGTGACATTTTTCACTTAGTTTTATCAATAAACACATGTTCATGAGCTCCATTTATGGTATCTTTCAATCATTAAGTAGTTAGTTACATTTCTTGTTCTCTATATTAATTAGTGAGTACCTGTAACTTGAATCTAAATTCATTGTTCAAAATCATTATTCAAGTAGATTGTACCTAGACATTTTCATTATGACAATAAAAATTAAGATAACTTCCTATTTATTGCAATGCTACAACTTAGCAAAAATTTATTATTTTCAACATTTATTTTTCTATTATTATTTATTATTTTCATAGTGTAACGTTTATGTCTTAATGCATGATAATTAATTGTGAAATGAGTGTAAGTTAAATTTGAGTGTTAACACATATGAGCTTGATAATCTATAAGGCCTCATCATAGGATCTCATAGTATTACATTTTGTCATTATGTGTTTAATTAGATGCTATTTGGATCTTGGGCATGTTTATAAGTAGACATGATATTTATTATATTTTATGATACATTTGTTAATACCTTATATCTATGTGGTTATGACCATATGATTAGTATGATTATGCACACTTATATTACTAGATGAGTTAGGCAGATGATTGTGACTAGTAGGAGTAAGGTGTGGAATGGGTGAAGATTGAATGCTTGATAGGTATGATCTTAATCCATGTGATTGTTATGCTAGGCATCTATGATTATGAAGTTAGCATTGTTTAGATAAACCTATTAAGATATTTATTATACCTATTATGGTTATAACATTATGGATGTTTGGATATTAGGAATACTTGGCATTATATGTTATGTTTTGAATTGACCATTTATGATCATGATGTATAAATATTTTTGAGTTATAGGGCTAATGAACTTGATTCATTAAGCTTATGTGATGTCTTAGATATGTTATAAATATGTTTGGTTATTCATAGATTCCAACAATATCTTAGTTGGGTATCGTGCATGTGAGTGATAAAGTCAATTTTTGTTGCATTACGATATCATATCTATGATATCGTAGCAACGATGTCGTAACCCATGCTACGTCATGGTTGATACAATGCCTCAGGATGTGTGCAACCCTATAAATACCAGCACTTGGGCACACAATTCATAACTTTTCATTCCATCCTTAGCTAGACTCTTGCTATTTGTTTTCGTAGTTTTAGTGATAGAGTGAATGCTCGTAGTATGGTGTTGAACAATTGTTCGAAATTTTTATTTGAGTGAAGTGTACTTAGGCATAGTTCATGACTAAAAATAAAGATCAAGATTGCTTTTCATCATTGCAGCATCCATGTAGTTTTACGATTTCTCGTAGCATAGTTTTTACTATTTTCTTAGTTTAATCATTTACGTTTCCAAGTACTTTACTTTATTTGTTCATTAGTAAAGTGGAATGAGTACGACTAGTTTTGAGAATTAAAGTGTAATCATTTGGTGACCCAGTAGTGGTTTCACTTAATTTGCTTAGTAGTGAGCTCACTTGGTAATCCCAGTAATGGTTACATGAGCCCAAGATGTGTACGATAATCCAGGACTGAATGCTCATTGCTATAGGTTAGAGTATATTTCCATTATAGTCATCACTTAGATTCAGATTGTTATTCTCAACTTTCATCATGTTCACAGCTAGGAATATTAAGGGCCTAACAACATCAACCAATCATATGCCTCACTAAGAGCTAAACTATACACTCAAACTTCACTATCTTGAAGTGGGAAGATAAAGATCATGAACTCAATATCAATGACTAAACATAATCACATTGTCCATTCACGAATTATGATCTGGTCAAGTACTAGCACTCATGACTTGTATGGTAGAGTGTTGGGATGCTCCACCACTCATCAGTGAGTTATGATGCATGGATCCCTTGGTATTAGTTAGGATGGGAAAAACTTGAATGAGACTTTATCAAATGTAAAACCATAATAAAAGTAATTTATATTTAGTTTATATAATAATAATATATAAATACCTTTTAAATTTTCTCCTTCTAATCATTTCCAATTTCTAGTTTCTCTAGTTTTTTAGATTTCTTCCTCTTCTCTATTCTCTTTTGATTTCTTAAGAATTTTGATGGGTTTGAGGACTTTGGGAGTCTTGATTTGGGTTTTGGTAAATCCAAGACACCATAGGAGACATTTTGATGCATTTTATTTTATCAAGTTTCAATACACTTTAGGTTTTTTATGACTATATTTACCTATCTCTTATTTTTATGGTTTGATTCCATGTACACGTTCATGGGAGTCATTCGATAGGATGATTAAATGCAATTTCATGCTACCATTATGTGATGGATGTTTTGATGTTAATTTGTCATTTTTAGTTCCATGGCCATGACATGTTTAAATATTGGTGTCATGAGTATTATAATTAGTGTGCTAATGTGGACAATATTTCTCATACCCCTATTTCCTATGCATATATATTTGTGAATGCTTTAGTTGTTTGGAAAATATTTTCTTATTAGTTGTTCTTTAACTTTTTTGGATTGAAATCATTTTGTCTTGATATTGTGGGTACAAGATTGATGGATTCTAGAAGTGCTCTCGAGAAACTATAGGAATTTATTACTACTTCCTGAAGATGTTGATTTTGATGTTGGATTCTGATTCATGATGTTGAATACTCTTCATAATCATTGAGATGATGTTTTATATGGAATGATCATGAATGTGGATCATACTTAAGTCACACCTAGGTCATGCTAGAGTTTTTTGGAGGATCATGTACCATAGTATGATTATGCTTGAGGGTTCATCAAAATTTCACTATTCTAGATGATTGCCATCAAGTTACGGTAAGAGTTATGAGTTTTACCAATTACAACTAGATCATAGGATGGTTACAATAATGGATATAAGATAGAAAGATCATGATGAAACCATAGTAAGTTCATGATTATCATGTTCCCATTCCCGAATGATGTTGTTGCATAACAAGGATGGTGTTTCTTCATAACAAGTGTGGTAATTATTGTAATAAGATCCAAAAGGGTGCATAGTAATAATAGGCATGTCTCTCAATATGACCTTTGGGGATTTGACCAAAAGTATTTATATCCAAGCATTATAGGTTCTATCAACAAAGAGTTGCAGAGTTAGAAAAGGTGAGTAACAAGTGCTAAGTGAAGCAGGATTGGAGGAGGACTGGCCATCCCTTATGGTTGGCTGTAGGCCTAACCATGGTGGTAGTGTTGTCTAGCCTCTAAGGGATAGATGTTAAAAGAAGATAATCCAATGGACACTCAGAGCATAACCCAGATACATTATTCCACATGAATAAAGCATTCTATTCTTTTTCCTTCTATATTTTCCTATTATTTTCTTTATGCATAATGTCAAATGTTAAGCATATTTGACAATTTCACTTTATTTTCCTTACACATAATGTCAAATATAACATATATTTAACATTTTCCATGACATTTGAGAATGGGATGTCACATTTGGTATCAAAGTAAACTACAACCCAAGGATCAATCAAAATTAAGCACAAACTACAATCCAATGATGAACCATGGAGCCACAACCTAGGGAGAGATATGAACCACCACTAGATGTACATTATGTTTGAAATGATCCATGTAAGCCAAAAGATATCCTTTCAGTGATGTCCTTAAATAATTGGATCTAGACCACACATCTACGAGAGAATCATAAATGCACATCATGTTCAACATAGACCCCATTAATCAACAAAATTCTTCTAGGGATATTAGCAATGAGGAGATCCAATGATGCCTTAACAAGACATATCAATTGCAAAATAGTCCAGGAAACTCTTACTCATTTGGTATTATTATAAATGTTAATTGATTAAAGCTAGTCACCATGGCCTAAGTCAATCTTGTCGTGTTTAAAACTTATTGTTCTTAAAACACCTAACTCTTGTAACTTGGCATTATTCATTTCTACCTAAGACCTATGCACTGGTAAGTTTATAGAGGTCAAACTAGCTATAAGAATATCTCATTCATACTTAACTAATAAGGATTATTACCATGAGATCTATAGGAAAACAAATAATTGATGAGTGATGTTGTCATAATCTTTTCCTTAGGACCTCACTAGGGTATAGCCATGATGTGAGAGGATAGGTGATGAGTGGCGAGGTACCCCTACACTCAACCATATGAAACGAGCGTAGCACGCGTGATCCGATTGAAATCCATAGACTAAATGCCTAAATGCCCCATGGAACACTTGGGGTTAATCATTCATTGTCTTCCCAGACTTACTTGTTGTTGTTACGGTGTATGGTAAAGTAAGTCTGAGGTATATGATTTTTATGGTCTTTTATGGTTTTTTTCCTATGCTATCAAGGTGAAGGGTTGAGAGAGCTAACTAACTCTAACTAAGGACTAAGTCTAAATTAACTAGCGTTAGCATCCATTCCCACTTACCGTACACACCTGAACTATGCAACTGTGGCTACCAAACGCTAATCGTTACTGAGATCACCACACGTAACACATGTGCTCGAAGTGGTCGTACTGAGGCACTTAACTAGCCTAAACATGATGAGCAGCTGATTCCTTGACTAGCCGTACACATCCATAGATGCTCGTAATCAAGTCGTACTCATCCCGCATTCTAGGAGTTGAGGGTGAGAGAGACTAATTGCGATGAGCAGCCGATTCCTTGATTAGCCGTACACATTCATCAATGCTCGTAATCAAGTCGTACTCATGCCGCGCTAATGCAGGTAATAAATAATAGGTAGGAAATAACATGTAATAAATCCTATTCCATGCACTGCAAGGTTTATCCACAAAGCTCGTCTTTATTGCCATACACAACTTGCGTTCAGGCATAAAGCTGCTCGAATAAAGATCCATTCACTTAGCGACTCCTACTGTGGGCACATGGAAAATATTCTATATCTGGAGTGATCAAACTGCCAGAGTTTCCCTACTTTAAGCCTAGGATGAGAAATGAGGGGAGTGCCGCCTCTTATTTATAGATTTGACGACGGACCGCGATATCGCGTACACGATATCGCAGGGGACGACGCGATATCGCGGTGCATGCGATATCGCGTCTCATCAATAGGCCTATGTCATGTGCAAAATTGTAAAGGTATATGTGTCACATTATGTTTAAGGGTTGGTATAACATTTATAATCAAATCCATTTCATCTAGAAGTCCTCATGTCAGCCATACATTAGCCTAGTAATGTTAATTTGGCAAAATAGACTATTTTGATCTTCTCAATTCTCTAAGAGCTATCTTAGTTTTTGGACCTTGAAACCATGCCTATTTCATAGTACTCATCAAGATGATTTTAATGGTATAAATTTTGCCACGATAGGACTTACTAGTTGGGAGATATCACCATTCAAAGTTTCGCATTATTTATGCTAAAATAATAATAACTAATTAATATTTAATTTCAAAAAAGTTAAAATATTTGTGAGTTGGGAATCAAACCCAGAACATTTCCTTATCCAAATTGAATCTTACCCTATCATTTGTTGAACCACTAGCTCAACCACCAAGGGTAGGGTTGAATAAAATAATATTAAAAAGTTAAAAAAAAAACTCTTAATATTAAAAAAATAGGCTTGAGATTAAACACACAACCTACAAGTTATCAAGTTTAACTCTTAACCACCACCAAGCTAACCACTTGGCCAAGTCTCCAAGTTGTTAAAAATTAATATATTTAATTAAATTTAAATATTTTAATTAATTATTGATAGATATTTAATGATGTTCACATGAAAGTGAAACCTATGATTTATACCATCTAAACCATCATATCGGCAAAGAAAATAAGTCAATAGCCTGCAATTTCTAAATTGAGAGTCTTTACACCTAATTATTCTTTCATTTTTTCTTATATTATAAAATACAAAAAATTTCTTATCATAATTTAAAAACAAATTTTCATATGTGGTAGCATCTAGACAAACTAAAATAACTAATAATAGCAAAACCAAAACCAAAACCAAAACCCAAACCCAAAGTAAAAAATCAAATCCAAAATTACACAAAACCAACAAAAATGAGACCACCACCATTAGAAGTAGTGCTACGAGGTGTGAGGCTTAACCACAATATGGTAGTGCATTTGGAGCATTTGGATGTGCAAGCTAGATTGCCCACTGTTCTTAGTCATGTCAATTTTATCTACGTTTATAGGGGTTGTGAA
>MNCI01014689.1:0-16496 GCA_015680685.1 Gnetum montanum
AATCCTCTAAAGCTATGTTGTTGCTAACAGTCTAAGAATCAATTTGATGCTAGGGTTTCTCACCTTGAAGGTTTTCCCCAAGGTAACTATGTATCTTTTCAATTTTTGCAGTTTTCTTTATGTTATAAGAAATTTAATATTATATTAGTGTAAGCGATTAAGAATAACAATTAGTATCAGAGCTAGGTTTCATGTACCACAATTATTTTATCCAAGTGATTGTAGGGAAAACTCATGACCAACTCTTTATCCAAAATTAAGATTGAAAAATTCAATGGGTTCAACTATGAATTAAGGAAGATTAAAATGGAGGCTATCTTCATTAAAAAGGACCAGCACAGTTTAATTTTAGGAGAGAAGACTCATAAAATGTCTAATGAAGAGTGGAAAATACTAAAGCTAAAGGTGATAAGTACAATTCATTTATGTCTTTCAGTTTCAACATTACTTAATGTTTCGAATGTTTCTTCTACTAAAGATTTATGGGATAAACTACAAACTCTGTATCAAATAAAGTCCCTAACCAATAAGTTGTTGTTAAAGGAATAATTGTATGACTATAAAATGGTTAACCAATAAGTTGTTGTTAAAGGAATAATTGTATGACTATAAAATGGTTAAAGATACCACCATTACAAAACATCTAAATACTTTCAATACCTTGATCCATCAGTTGCAATCTACAGAGGTGAAAATGGATGAGAAAGATTAGCACATCATGCATTCCCATTCTCAAACGATGCTACTACCTAATGAAGATGGTCCCTTTTTCTAACAAGTGTTATTGTTATCTTAACAAAGCTTGAAAGGGTAGTTGTAATTGAGACTCAAAAGGGCATGTTGTAATAATGGATGTGTCTCTCAAGGTGATCTTTGAGGGTTTGACCTAAGGAATTAATACCCCAGGTTAGAGGTCATGCCAACATGGAGTGGTCGAGCCAATACAAGCAAGTCATGAGAGCTGGGTGAAGTGGGACAACAAGTCAAATGACCATCCCTTCTAGCCAGTTGTCGGCCTAACTCTAGTGGTAGTGTTGGATTGCCTCTAAGGGGATAGATGTCAAAGGAAGAAAACCCCAAGGAAAACTCTTAGAGCACAATCCAGATATGCTATTCCATATTAATAAAGCATTCTTTTTTATTCCTTTCTGCATTTTCCTATTATTTCTTTTATACATAATGTCAAATATCACATATATTTCACATTTGGTATATTTTCTTCATAGCATAATGTCTAATATATCACATATTTGATGTTTGCCATGACATTCAGGGATAGGATGTCATAATTGGTATCAAAGCAAACCATGACCTAAGGGCCATTCAAAACCATGGGCTGACTACAATAATAAATTAATGATGAATCATGAAACCACAACAAAGGAAAAGTCATTAACCATCACTAGATGCACCATATGTCTGAGATGATTTATGAAAGCTAGAAGATACTATTCCATTGATTTCATGAACAATGGATCAAACATCTACAAAATGACATAAATCCCACCAACAAAATTCTTTCATGGGTGTCACTAATCGATGAAGATCTGATTACGCCTCATCCAAATTCATCAATTATAAGAGATGTTGGTAAGACCAATCTAGATAACTCTTACCCATATTAATATTATAATTATTAATTGATTAAGATCATTGTTAAATTTCTTTTAAAAAAGCTAGTAAACATGACCTAAATTGATCTTGTATTGTTGAAATTCATTATTCAAGTAATCTAGAAAACCTCAAGTTACCATATGTCAACCAAGAAATGTTAGTTCAACAAAATAGGCTATTTTTGTTCTTTTAATTCTTTAAAAATAATTCTTTTTGAAACCTAAGACCATGTTCAATACATAGTACTCATCGAGATGATTCCAACGGTACAAATTTTGTCTTGATCAGACTTATGGTTTGGAAGATATTGATGTTCAAAGTTTCTCAGTATACGTGCATTAAAATAATATTAAATTATTATTATTATTATTTTAAAAAATCTCAAAATTTTAGGGTTGGGAATCAACCTAGAATTGCTATTTACCCATACCGAACCCCCACCTTGTCATCAGCCAAACTACCACATCAACTGTTGTGGCAAGGTGAAATAAAATAATAATAATAAATTTTTAAAATATTTTAAAAATTTTAAGCTAGAGGTAGTGGGTTTGGCCACAAGCCCCAACCTACTTTTATTTTTAAAAAGAAATTTATGAAATATTAAATTAAATTAAATTAATTAAAAAAAATTTAAAAACTTGGCAAAGCCATGACCAACCATGCTGCCATCCATGATCAATCATGCTACTAGTCGTGGCTGACTACAATTAAGGGCTAGTCCCAAGGGCCAGCCAAGGGTGGCCATGCACCACACATCACCTGTAGGATCTTCTCTTTTAAGGATTCGTGCTCACCTCGCTCTGAACCACTTCTCCTCTATGTTGCTCCTATTTTGGCCATGCACCATGATGCTTCATGTCTATGCCCAAGGAACACCAAAAATTATTTTTTACTCCTTGCCCAATATAGTGCCTTGAGATCCTCAAAAGTTTAATTTTAGCATAACTTGAGCATATGATGTTCGTTTTCAACATATGAATAGTCATTTCCAACATTTTTCACCATTATAAACTCAATGGTGAGGTTAGATTTATCATCCAAGCATCCAATAATTCAATGATATCATAAATTCAACCTTTTGGCTTTAAGATTCAGTGCATAACCCTTACAGATAGTCTTAAGATTACTATGGCATGTCATTAATTACATTCCCAGGGTTAGTGTTCTTAAGAGGGGTAGAAAGGTTGTTAAAAATTTGATAATATACTTACATATTACTAAAATTATATGATGTCATTAAATATTACTAAAATTAGATAATGTATCTAAATTAGTTGGAGAATCAATTGTTGTATTAGTATCAGTTGATTATTAGTTGATGAGTTAGTTGGTGTATTAGTTGTTAAATCAATTGATGAAACAAAATGTTCTTTAATGATCAAGAAGATGTATATTAATTCGTCTTACAATTAAATCATATGATAGAAGAACATGGAGACTCAAAATATTGTTTAAATTAGGAGTACGATACTCATGAAGAGAAATGATTTAGAAGAGAACCTAAGAATAAGAATGAGAATGAAAGTTGCAACATACAGTGTGCTTGTAAGATCCCTAGTAAGTGAGAAACAACATCCACTATGTTTATCATGGGCTTTGGATTGGCACAAATATCGATACCCACGCATTTTAGCAAAGTTACAAGATTTGAATGTTGATGTCTTATGCCTACAAGAAGTCTTACCATGGGAATTTTTATATCAATTCCAACCAGACTTGAAAAAGATGGGATATAGAGGTATTTACAAGCAAAAAGGTTCTTCTGAAAATTCTTCTTTTCAACCATATAGATTAGCATATTGTAGAAATCACAAAATGGATGGTTGCACATTCTTTTATAAAGAAGCCAAGTTTTAATTGGTACAAAGATTTGAATGGAGTTTAGAACACATGATTTTTAAAATTCCAAAACTTCAAGTACTGGATAGGAAAGAACATTCAAGGTTTTGAAAAAGTCACATAGCTTTGGCATTCATTCTAAAAATTTAGTTACCAAGAGGATGTGTATGCATGGTTAACACACATTTAATTTCCAAATCAACATGTTCATATGTTAGACTATATCAAGGAGCATATTTGATTAAGCAAATAGAAGAAAGTTTGAAGAATAAGTTATTCCTAAGTTATATCAATCCAATTCCATTTATTCTTTGTGAAGACTTCAATGCAAAAGTTGGAAGTGGTGTTTATCAATTCCTAAAATATGGATCTGTAAAGGAATCCTTGGAATATGAACCTAATTTGAAGGACATGTTTCTATTAATTCAACATACAATTCCATTGGCCAATGCATATTCTGCTTACTTTGAATCTTCAATAGATAAATTAGATTCTAAAGTTCAAGAATAGATGATGTTGATGGATAGTACTCGTCAAGAACCACAATTTACTAATTTCTTTGCTACGATTAATGAGGATGAGTCAACAACATTCTTCAATGAGACCCTAAATTATATTTGGTATGATGCCTGTTTCTTCCAAGCCACTAAGTTACTAAAGTTAATTTCTAAAGAAGAAGTTGAGAAGAATCAAAATCAAGCCTTGCCATCCCAAACAAGACCATCCAATCATATACCACTTATGGTAGAATTACAATTACTCCGTTTAGTTCACAAGGTTGATCAAGATCTAGAAGTATCTCACCCTTACTTTTAATAAATCTTATTTATTATTTAATTTATATTTTAATAAGATAAGTAAAATATCTAAGGTAATAGAAATTGGAAATAAAGAATTTATTGTACCTTCACTTAGGTAACTAGATCTAAGTTGCACTTTGTGTGACCTTCGTTAGGATTGGTGGTTGGTGGTTGGTAGATCTTTAATTTACCTCTTGTCATTATCTTAGAAAGTGAGGTATTAATCAAGAAAGTAATGTTTAATTTTTCATATATTTTTCTCATATATATTTTGTTTACTATATAAGCAAGAAACAACTTCAAGTTCAAAGGAGAAATTAAATTATTAAAGCATGGAATCATAATAGAAGTATTTGAGTTAAAAAGATACAGAACAAGGACTCGTTTGAGGATGAATGAAACCTAAGGAGCATAGATTATAACATTCTCATTCCCAAATGATGCTTCTACCTAATGAAGATGGTGCCTTTTGATAATAAGTGTTATTATTATCTTAACAAGACCTAAAAGGGTAGTTGTAATTGAGATCCAAAAGGACATGTTGTAATAATGGACATGTCTCTAAAGGTGACCTTTGGGGTTTTGACCTAAGGCATTTACACCTAAGGTCAGAGGTTGTACTAGCACGAAGTGACGAAGCCAGTACAAGCAAGTCATGGGAGCCGAGTGAAGTAGGACAGGAAGTGGACTGGCCATCCCTTCTAGCTTGTTGTAGGCTTAAGTGTGGTGGCATTGTTGGATTACCTCTAAGGGGATAGATGTCAAAGGAAGAAAACCCCAAGGAACACTCTCAGAACACAATCTAAATACGCTATTCCATATCAATAAAGCATTTTTTCTATTATTTCCTTTATACATAATGTCAAATATCACATATATTTCCCATTTGGTATATTTTCTTCATATGCATAATGTCTATTATATCATATATTTGACGTTTTCCGTGACATCTACGGATGGGATGTCACATCACTTTTTAGTACACTTCTAGATTTATGAAAGACATTTGTGATAACTATAAGTAATACATCTACTAGCTTTATTTCTGGTAATATTTTTCGTCAATTGTTACCTAAGGAAGTAAGAAGAAAAACTTCTAATCCTCAAAATAATGTATTATTTATCAAAAAATGATGTATTATTTATCAAAAATGATGTAAAGAAAAAGTTTGTTAAGAACCCTTAGTTGAAGAATAAACCTTAAAATTTTGTAAAGAGGAATCTAAATGTTGGAATTGTGGTAAAGTTGGTCATGTAAAGAAAGTTTGTAAATCCCCTTCCAAAAAGGATAAAAAGAGTAATGTATCAAAAAATAATAAGGCCTCTCCTGCTTGAGAGGGAGATTTATATGTTATGTCATCTTCTAATAATGTTGATATGTATTCATGGTATGTGGACTTGATTACATCTCATTACTATAATCCACATGTCAATTAGTTTAGTGATTATACATCATTTGATCTCAGAATTGTAAGATTGGGTGATGATGGTTTGTGTAAAGTTGTAGGTTAGGAAAAGGTAAAGATTCAATTTAATAATGGAGTAGTTAAATTGGTTCCCAATGTACATCATTTTCCAACACTTACTAAAAATCTTTTGTATGTAAGTGAACTAGATGATATAGAACTAATTGTTATCTTTGGAGGTGAAAAATATTTAATACTACATTGTTCATTTCTTTTGGCTTCTATAATTAAAACAAGGAAGTTGTATAAATTAGAAGCTAAGACTTTAAATAAAAAATTAATTTCATTTGTAGTTATTAATTTAAATTCAAGTAATGTGGCATAACAGAATGGAACATGTTGGTCAAAAAGGACTTAAGGAACTTTACAATTAAGGTAAATTTAAGTTTCAAAATATTTTTTATATTTCTACCATCATTATTTACATGGTAAATAGAGGCATCATAGTCTTTAAAAAGGTAATGCAAAGTCTCTTCAAAGATTAGAACTAATACATAGTGATGCATGTGAACTAGTTAAAAATTTTAGAACAAGTTCTCTTGGAGGTGCTATGTATTATGTTTCTTTTACTGATGATTATTCTAGAAAGAGTTGGATCTATTTATTAAAACATAAGTTTGAAGTAATTAAAAATTTAAAGAATTCAAAGGTCTTGTTCAGAATTATTTAGGAAAGAAAATCAAAATTCTAAGAGCTAACTATGGTGGTGAGTTTTGCTCAAATGAATTTAATGCTTTCTATAAAGAATAAGATATTCAAAGGCAAAAAAACCATTCTAGGGACTCCTGAACAAAATGGAGTAGTAGAGCACTTCAATTGAATATTGATGGAATGGGTTAGATGTATGCTCAGTGAATTTGATCTTGACAAGCATTTTTGAGATAAAGCAACAATAACTACATGTTATCTTATCAATAGATCTCCTTCATCAAATCTTGATGGAAAAATTCCAGAGGAAGTTTGGAGTGGTAGATTTATTAATTTAAATTATTTAAAGATTTTTGGTTGTAAAACCTATGTACATGTTCTAAATTTTGATAAATCCAAATTAGACTCTAACACTATCAAATGTATTTTTCTTAGCTATGGACATGATGTCAAAGCTTATAAGTTGTATAACCTAGAAACTAAAAGGTGTATTTATAGTCTAGATGTCATCTTTAGAGAAAAATATGGATCTATGAAGGAGGAATCTTCAAATACTAAAACTCCTTTAAATGATATAACTCCTATATATGTGCTTGTTGAAATTAATAATGAAATTTTTGAGGGTCATCCTTCCTCGGCTAGGGATATTGCACCTAGCAAACAAGATGGTGATAGCATGGAAGACAAGGAGGAACAACATGAAGAGGGAGAAAATAGTTTTAGTGAAGATGAGCCATTAAGACTTTCAACACATATATGAAATTTACCATCACATCTAGAGGAATATGTATTATTCACTAAAAATGATAAGCCTGCAACATATGATGAGGCATGTTTATCCATGCAAAACATAGAATAAAAATAAGCCATGGATGCTAAAATGTCATCACTTCATAAGAATAAAACATGGGAATTGGTTGAACTTCCACCAGGTAGGAAATCCATTAAAAATAAATCAGTATACAAGATAAAATCTGGTAAACAATTCAAAGCTTAACTCATTGCAAAAGGATATTCTTAGAAAAAAGCAACTGATTATGATGAAATCTTCTTTCCAATAGTAAAATTAATATCCATGAGATCATCATTATCTATCACAGCTATTTATGATCTTGAACTTGAACAAATGTATGGGAAAATAACATTCCTCAATGGTGATCTTGAGGAAGAAATATATATAACTCAACTTGAAGGATATGAAATAAAAGGAAAAGAGCATATGGTATGTCGATGATTAAAATCATTACTCAAATAAGCACCAAGGATGTGAAATAAAAAGTTTAATGACCACATGTTAAATCTTGGCTTCTTTAGAAGTGTTGAAGACTCCTATATGTATGTTAAAAAGATAAGTAAAAAATATGTTATCTTGCTACTATATGTTGATGACATGTTAATAGCAAAGAATAACATACATGATATTTAGAAGTTAAAACTTCATCTTTCTTATTAATTTGAGATGAAGGATCTTGGTTCTACATATAAAATTTTGGGCATGGAAATTAAAAGAGATAGGGCTAATAAACAACTTTGGCTTGGATAGTCTACATATGTTTAAAATATTATTAAAAAGTTTAATATGCAATATTGCAAGCCTATGACTACACCTTGTGAAACTAGTATCAAACTTTCAATTGAAAAATGCCCAAAGACAAGAGAAGAAAAAGAGCTTATGGTTAAAATTCCATATACTAGACATATCAGCAGTTTAATGTATGCAATGGTTTCTACTAGACCTAATATTCCTTACATTGTCAGAAGACTTAGTAAGTATATATCTAATCCAAAGAAACAACACTGGACTATGATAAGCAAGTCTTCCGATATCTTCATGGTACTACAATTTATGGGATCTATTATAAAAATGATACCATCAAACTTCATGGCTTTGTTGATGTAGATTTAGGCAATGATATTGATAGTAGAAAATCTACTAGTGAATATGTGTTTAATCTCTTTAGTAGCATTATTTCATGAAAAAGTTAGAAACAATCTTGTTTTGCTTAGTCTACCACTCAAGCTGAAAATGTTGCTACTAATTTAGCATGTTGAAGGGCTATATGGCTTTAAAGGCTAATAGCTAAACTTAAAATCACTCAAAATCCTATAAATATTGATAGTGATAGTCAAAGCGCTATTAGCATATCCAAGAATCTAACTTTTCATGCCCGAATGAAGCACATTGAAATTCAATATTAATATATATAATGAAAATTAAAAAGCATAAGATTCTTCTAAACTAGATATCTACTAAAGAAAATCCTATAGACATGCTCACTAAGTCAACAACTATTGCAAAGTTTCTTTAGTGTCGATTAGCATTGTTCTTCATCAAAACTAATTTCCTAAAAGGTTTGGATTTTTTATCAAGCAACTTTATCTTCAAGAAGGAGAATTATAAGGTGATTAAAGAAAAATATACCGTAATGCACCACCATTTCTTACTTGCTCTATCATCACCATCCATTATCATATATGGTCACTATCATATTTAGTTTTCTATTTTTTAATATGGTCAACCCATCCATACTTGCTTTTTAGTTACGCTGATGGGACACGATATCGCATGAGCCGCGATATCATGTACGCAATATCGCGGTCGTCGCGATATCGCATCCCTCGTGATATCGCGTCGTCCCTTGCAATATCACGTACGCAATATTGTTTTCCACTGCCATATCTATAAATAAGAGGCAGCACTCCCTTGTTTCATCATCTTAGGCTAGAAGTAGGGAAACTCTGGTAGATTGATCACTCCAAAGATAGAATATTTCTATGTGCCCGTAGTAGGAGTCCCCAAGTGAATGGATCTTTATTCGAGCAACATTGTACCTAAACGCAAGTTGTGTACGGCAATAAAGATGAGCTTTGTGGACAAACCTTGCAGTGCATGGAATAGGATTTATTACTTGTTATTTATTACCTGCAGTAGCACAGAATAAGTATGAATTGATTACAAGCACCTAAGTGTGACTGCTTGGTAACCTAGTGGCGTATCTAGGATCTACGCTCGGTAATCCCAGTGGTAGTCGTGCACCAGGATGTGTACAGATAATCAAGGAATGGATGCTCATTGCGATTAGTTTCTCTCTCACCCTAAACTCCTAGAACATGGAATGAGTACGACTTGATTACGAGCATTTATGGATGTGTACAGATAGTCAAGGAACGGATGCTCATCACGCTTAGGCTAGTTAAGTGCCTCAATACGACCACTTCAAGCACGTGCGTTACGCGTGGTGATCCCAGTAACGATTAGCGTTTGGTAGCCACGGTTGCATAGTTCAGGATGTGTACAGTAAGTGGGAATGGATGTTGACGCTAGGTAATTTAGACTTAGTCATTAGTTAGAGTTAGTTAGTTTCTCAACCCTTCACCCTTTAACAAAGAATACATAAAACATAAAAATCATATACCTCAAACTTGCTTAGCCATACACCGTGAAAAATACAAGTAAGTCTTGGAAGACAACGAATAATTAACCCTAAGTGTTCCAAGAGGCATGTAGGCATTTAGTCTATGGAGTTCGACTAGATCGTGTGTGCGATGCTAGTATTCGTATGGTTGAGTGTAGGGATACCCGCCACTCATCATTGGCGCCATTGCTGGGGACTAAGTGTTTGTGCGCTGAATAGAACATAAAGGACATCACTCAAATCGTTGGGAGCCTTAACGAACCTTCGGGTTAATTAACAAAAAAATTATATAACGGTGAAATAGCACACCGATAAGTAAAAATGGCTTCTTCTCATAAAAGTAATTCACCACATAGGACTAATACTAGAGATAGTCAGCAACATAAAAAAAATAACCAAAATCAGCCAAGTCCTAAACAATACAAGATAGTCTATACTCATCTTGATGAGTATATTCCAAATTTTACCTTCATCCTCCATCAGGAAAAACAACTGCGGTGGAGAGACCTGCAAGGTAACATCGTGTTACCCCCAGAGCAATCAGTCCCTAACATGCTCTTCCATGCCTTGGCACAGATAGGCATGACAGAATTATTTGCTAAATATATTGCTGAAGACTTTGATACAAGGAATTATCATCCCACAGAAGCGCAACGTATGAGGGACTTAAGGAAGGAGGGCCAACATACACTTTTGAAGGGCAAAGCCCCACACGTCCTTAGTGAAATAGGAGATGAGAAACCTCTTATAACGGGTGCTTTAGCAAATGATGTTCCCCCTCCTCATGATGGTGAGGAGGTTAGGCATCAGAACCTATGATCAATGATACATAACACTGGTTCTAATCCCCGTGAATGCCAACTATTCACAGAAGGAACAACCACTCATGCTAAGGATGGGCACTTAGATCATTATAACGATCGAGGCTGAAGCAGCCAAAGAGAAGGCAAGAAACATCGCCATGGCGATGGTTTCCCTTCTTCTTCTCCTTCATCTCACCATTCACCCTCTCCTTCCACATCTGGGTGCAGCCACTAGGAACACAACAATGAGGATAAGGGTAAGAAAGACGAAAAACCTCGATGGGAAAGTCGAGAGAGAGGACAAGGGCAAGGACGTAGGGAGAGTAGGGAACCACGTAGACATCATAGACGTCATGAAAGAGATGATCATAATGAACCCCTACTCGCAACCCGAACTATGCTTGACATCATGGAGGCTATTATGATTCCAACAAGGTACTTAAAGGATAATCAGATCAAGCGTTTGGACATAAATAATATCCCACATTTTGAAGGGGGATATAATGCTGATCCGCAGTATCATTTATAGGCATTCCACAATGCCTGTGCCTTGCAAAATATAGACAATGAGTGGAAAAAACTTAAGTAGTTCCCAAGGACACTCACTAAAGAAGTAGAGAATTGGTACCAGTCCTTAGAACCAGAAACCATCAGGAGGTGGAGTACAATGCTAGAACTTTTTAACAATAAATATCAGACGTACTCTAGAGTGTCCAATTTGCGTAAGCAGATCCAAGTTTGGAAACAAGGTGCTTATGAATCCTTGGATGCTACCATGGCCCGCTACTACACATTGTTACATCGTTGCCTGGGCCATGGGTACACTCAGCGGGATCAGCTTCACCACATCGTGGATGGGCTAAGGAATGAAACGAGAAGAACCCTTGGGACTTATGCCCAAGGAAAACTATCACAACTTAGAGCCCATGAAGTACATCGTTTGTTGGAACAAGTAGCATAAGAGGAAGGTGAACTATGTAAGAGGAAAAGTGTGGAATAATACAACCACGATCCCTCCCTTCGAAAGAAGGGAGTGAAATTTTGTGATGAGGAGGATGAGTCACCACTTGAAGAGTTGGTAAACCGGAAAACCTTGTCGATCCAAAACTTAGCAACCGAAGTATCGGCTAAGGTAGATCAAATGTGGGATTCCTTAGACTCCAGACTTGAAAGTGTTTTGAAAATTGTAGAAGAGTCTAAGGATGAATGAAGTAGCGACAAAGGTAAGACAAAGTGGAGAGATTCAGGCCCTGCACACAACAATGGTAAGGGGAAAATTCCTATCTCCGATGAAGTTGTGGATTCTGACACAAACGATGACGGTGGATGTGATACCTACCACTATGACCATCCTAAGGGATGTTGTCTAATTATCTCACATCTACAGGAGTCTGGGGTGTATGCACTAAATCCAAGACTTAACCAACGGCAAACACCCCACAGGTTACCTTCTCCACAAGGTAACCCAAGGCAGTTCCACCAACCACTAATGTACTATCCAAGTGGAACTCCACCACAACCAATCGGAACATTAGCAGTGCCAATACCCATAGCTATGGGGGATGCCACTGCCAACGCAACAGTACCCTTACCTGTAGCCCGATCCTTATGGTTATTATGTGCAGCAGCTGGTTTCTCCAGGTGACTCTATGAGTCACACTACTCCCCAACGTTACTACCAAGTTCGAGAGTACTTTAGGAGGACTCCTTCTCCTTCGAGAGACATCTCACACTCATTCCATCCTCCAACTCCATCCGCACCTCTTCCACCAGTATTTCCCATACAACCTACTCCAACAATGCAAGGGGAACTCCCTACTCAACCGTAGCAATGTAATGCTGCAAGAGCTATAAATATTCAACCTGGCACTAGTTCTGACAACTATACAAAAAGAAGGTCTTTCTTCAGAACCAGAATCATAGAAAAACTCTTGCAACAACAAACGGTTGAGCCGATGTACATGCCTCTACCATCTAACACTTTGGAGCACCCTTCAGTCCAACAAAGTATGCATACGGTTATGTTAACGCATACCATAACCGAATGGATCAAGGTAGGCCACCTTCCCTGGAAACTATTTGACCCTGGGAGCCCCTTAATCTATTTACAAATTACTGGGAATAAACCACATAGGGCTCTTCTTAACTCAGGTTCCAGAGTCAACCTAATATTATGAGAAATGTATCAAGCTTGGAACCTGCCCCAACTTAAGAAGAGCAACATCCAACTGGAGCTGGCTGACCAGTCCATCACCATTCCCTTGGGATTGGTGGAGTACATTATTACCACTATGTATGGGTGGTCATACCTAGCCGATTTCCTGGTGATTGAAATCAACAACAATGAAGGGGGCTTTCCAATTATAATGGGAAGGCCATGGCTAAGTACAGTAGATGCATACCTAGCGATCCACAATCTTTCCTTGCAGATATCTAAGATAAACATATAGGGAAAGATAAAGAAGAAGAAAGTTCTGTGCATCACATACAATGACTCAGAGGATGATGACATGGAAGAGTGTTCAGCACTTCTCCCCTGTGATCGGTGTGCCCAAGAAACACAAATCCAAAGGTGCCTGTATGTAGCAACCACACCAGTAGTAGACACCTCGTGGTTGACAGCTACTAGAAAGAGCAAACTAATATGCATGGAACGAATTGAGGAAACTCATGCTAACAATAAGGGCATAGACACATTGGAGTATGAGCATCGTCAACTTCCACCCCTTAATCTAAGAACATCAATAGGGAGAAGTTGGGCACTATTACGAAATTCAAATAGGCGCTCATTATTTCGAATCTCTCCTTTTCCATTTAGTCATGGGGGAGATGGCCACCTATGCTAATCATTGGAGTCCCTCAGTTCTTTTAGGTTTTGTTTTACACTTTTTTTTACACATTTTTTTTACACTTTTTTGTCTTACACATTTTTGTTTTACAAATTTCTTTAACTTTTCTCGTTTTTGTTTTACAAATTTCTTTAACTCTTCTTGTTTTTGTTTTACAACATCGTTATACTTTTCCATTGTGTGTGTGTGTGTGTGTGTGTGTGTGTGTCATCCATCATATAATTTCATCACGCAATAAGTGTTCTTCTCGATGGTATGAATTGTTTTTCATTGATTCCTAATGTTTGGTTTTTACCTTAAAGTTACAATGTTGATACTAAGGTATGTTCTTTTGATATGGTAGGCAATGAGTCCACTTCATCCATCTATCCACCAAAGTCTATGGTCTCTCTTGGCTTGGAAATGTACAGTCCCCTTTCTAATTAAGAAACTAAAACAAATCGATGACTGGGTATTTCTCAAACTAAGGAAGGACTCAAGGATTCAAAAGGGTGTGACTTCAAGGGAACTTGATGCATTTGTGTTGGTCGTTCTCTTGGGTGCTTGGATGTTTTCTTCTTGAGTTTTCTTACCATTCCGATGTTACCCAATTATCAGAAGTTGAGACAATAAAAATAACAAGTATTTGCGTGGTGTGGTTTTCATGCATAAAAACACAAAACAAAATAAATAAATAAAAAACAAAAAGAAAATAAAACAAAGAAAATGAAAATTCAAAGCACACCCCTTAGACAAAATAAACTTGGGCTACAAGCACTGGTTATGAAACCAAAAATGTTCCCTCTAACTAAGGCCCTTCTCGCTTCCCATTCTCTCCTTTGTTTCGTTAGAATGGTGGTGGCTCTTGGCGGAAGCATTCTTGTTATTCAAGTGGATGGTTAGCCAAGTGCATTGATGTGAAGTCACTGGATGTGGTTGGTTTGAGGCTAGAGTTGGAATGAGATTTGCCAAGTCACATTAACCATGAAACACACAAGGGGCAGTACACCACCTTGTTCTTGGGATTCCATTCCATCCTCTTTTCTCCACCATTCTCTCCATTGTTCACCTCATTTTCAATTGTATCATTAGTATATATTTTAGTAGATACGTTGTTTTCTTTTTGGTAAATTCTTACGGTTAAGACTTTAACTCTTGTTCCAAAGGACATTCCCAGATCCTATGGACTCTTTGAATGTGGGTTTGTTAGGGCATGAGCCTGCTTTGAGGAGGACCCACTGACATTCCTATTTGGTGCATCAGTTAAATTATTTTCCTTAACATTTTGCAATTAATTTTATTTTGTTCATTTCCATCTTGACATCCATTTCATCGATGTCTTAGTTGTCTATTTTTATCCATCTTCTTGTTCTTATTCTTTCTCCATTCTATTGCTATCAGAGGTTCACGATTAGTCATGGGGATACGAGGCCCAATTTTTTCAATTTTCTCCTAACCCCTACACCTTCGGTAGTCATCATTTATATATTCCCAGATTCGTAATTAGCCATACCATAACCCAACCAATGGACTTACACCGAAGCAAGGTATTACCACATTGAAATTCATCTACCCTTGCTAATAGAAGACTGTGTTGTGTCGGCAGATGACGATCATGCAACAACAGACCAGATTTGGAGGGAGCACTTGGAATGGAGCAGTAGTGGAAGCAGCTATGCAAGGAGCAAGATCGATGATGCACTTACGGATGGACAATGAAAGGCGCAATCTGGGCATTGGCAGCAACAAGACTTCTTCTCTCTTCTTCTCTCCTCTTCTCTCTCCTCTCTTCTCTCAAGCTACCAAATGAGGCCTGATGTCAATGTAATAAGGTGTTCACCCTTGTTGTCATGAATACCAGTTTGTGTGTCTTGTAATGATGATCCGTTCACATGTCATCCCATTAGTTTCCATTGAGTCAATAATCCCATACCTACATGATATTATTGTAATGAACTCGAGGATGAGTTTTCATTTAGTCATGGGGGTATGATGGGACGTGATATCGCATGAGCCGTGATATCGCATACGTGATATCGCGTCCATCGCGATATCGCATCCCACGCGATATTGCGTCATCCCCTATAATATTGTGTACGCGATATCGCAGTCCACCGCCATATCTATAAATAAGAGGCATCTCTCCCTTGTTTCATCATCCTAGGCTAGAAGTACGAAAACTCTAGCAGATTGATCACTCCAGAGATAGAATATTTCCATGTGCCCGCAGTAGGAGTCCCCAAGTGAACGGATCTTTATTCGAGAAACATTGTACCTGAACGCAAGTCGTGTACGGCAATAAAGACGAGCTTTGTGGATAAAACTTGCAATGCATGAAATATGATTTATTACTTGTTATTTATTACATGTTATTTATTACCTGCAGTAGCGTGGAATGAGTACAACTTGATTACGAGCATCTAAGTGTGACTTCTTGGTAACCTAGTGGCATAAACAAGTGGTAGTCGTGCACTAGGATGTGTACGAATAATCAAGGAATAGATGCTCATCGTGATTAGTTTCTCTCTCACCCTAAACTCCTAGAACGCGGGATGAGTACGACTTGATTACGAGCATTTACGGATGTGTACGGATAGTTAAGGAACGTATGCTCATCACGCTTAGGCTAGTTAAGTGCCTCAATACGACCACTTCGAGCACGTGCGTTATGCGTGGTGATCCCAATAATGATTAATGTTTGGTCGCCGCGGTTGCATAGTTCAGGGTGTGTACGGTAAGTGGGAACGAATGTTGATGCTAGGTAATTTAGACTTAGTCATTAGTTAGAGTTAGTTAGTTTCTCAACCCTTCACCCTTTAGCATAGAAGACATAAAACATAAAAATCATATACCTCAGACTTGCTTAACCATACACCATGACAAATACAAGTAAGTCTAGGAAGACAATGAATAATTAACCCTAAGTGTTCCAAGAGGCGTGTAGGCATTTAGTCTACGAAGTTCGACCGAATCGTGCGTGCAATGCTAGTATTCGTATGGTTGAGTGTAGGGATACCCGCCACTCATCATACGCCAGCCTATTTTTACAAAATAAAAATACCTATTCCTTTTAATACAAGTT
>MNCI01014694.1:12491-33139 GCA_015680685.1 Gnetum montanum
ATGCTTTTTCACTTATGGTTTAGTCCAGACTGAGGTATATGATGTGGTTTCTAACCTAGTGCTACTCCTAGAGGCAATGGAAAATAACTTTAATTAAGCTAGGAGGAAAAGGGTGAAGAGAGTCTAAGCTAGCCTAAGTGTGATGAGCATCCATCCCTTAATCATTCACACACATCTTGGACCTTGTGCATGACTACCATTGGGATTACCAAGTGCATGGCCTAGGTATGCTACTAGGATACCAAGTAGTCACACTTGAATTCTCGTGATTAAGTCGTAATCATTCCACGTTTAAGGAGTTTAGGGCGAAGAGATATTAACGACAAAAGCAATAAATAACAATAAAAATTAAATAATTAAACTAAGTGAATGCTACAATGATGAAGTAATCTCAATCTTTATTTCCAGTCGTGTGTGTCCAAGTATGTCACACTCGAATAAAGGTTCTGTACAATTACAATCATCACACTGCAGGCATGCAGTGGAGGAAAGGGTTGAGAAGAACTAAAAATGAACTAACTTCTATCTACTGAATGAAAACTAACTGGCTCCTTAACTCCTTGCGCCTACATGTGTATTTATAGGCATGCACAGGAGTCACGATATCATGTATTCGATATCGCTTCTTAGGTCGTGATATCGTGTACTCGATATTGAGGGTCTGATATTGGAGCCTACTGAATCATGATTCATCACCAAGTAATTTCAAAACACTCCTCCCTTGGAAAAAATGCCAAGTGATCATACACATGGTTGTCATGATGCTCTTATGGTTGTCCATCATTAGATGAAACAATGCGATGTCATTGATTGGAAGAATGGACTTGGTCTTGATTTTGGAGCGACGGGCTAATGACACATTAATCATGCTCTACACTTAGGATTCATTGTGGCTAGGGTTAGTTACCTCATGTCCCGATCTCTACAATCCCTTCTACGATTTGTTTCACCTCACTGTCTAAGTGTTTCTAACTTGTGTCTTATGTGGCATAGAACTCATACCTCATCACGATGGTATCAACATGTGTGTGTTTTGTGGAACTGGTGTGGATTACATTTAACCCTTTTAGTACCTACGGACATTTTTAGGTGTGGTTACGTAAGGGCATGATAGGTAGGAACATGCTTTGGGGAGGACCCACTTGCGTAACTTTTGTTATTTGCACTCTTTGCACATCACCACATCATCTTACACCCTCCAAGTATTGCATTGCTACAATAATTTTTCCCTTCATCATTATTTTAAATTCCAACATTTCTATGCACCACAACATGTCCTTTTTCCTCATCCTATTCATGAATTTCATTGTCCAATTCCACTTCATTACACTTTCAGTGCCTTTAGGCCTCTTCAACATTACCCTAGATCTTACAATTCAACCTTAAATCCTTCTTTTTGACCTTGGAAATTTGAAAATTGATCAATTTTGCTAAATACCCTATTTTCAAAAGGACACGATATCAGGTCTGATGCAATATCGGGTACACGATATCACATCTATAAAAACTATATATATGGTCCCCCCATGCACGTCAACATCATTCTTCACTATTCATGCGAGGGAAGTTGTTGAAATTTTCTTCCATGAATTTTTGAGCTTGCGCATCTACCATTCAAACATTAATAACTTACTCATTACCACTCTGATTCTCATTTTGATTGAACTTACTTAAACCTAGAGTGTTTAACTTAGTCGTGGGGGAAGGATATGCTTCAAGTCGCACTTAGTTTTTTCAAAATTTGTTGTTTCCCAAAGGATATTATCAATGGTAAGTGACCTTAAAAATGATAAAAAGGTTTGCCAAATTAATTTTATTTCTCCACCTAGACCATGAAAATTTATTCTTTGGAGTCACCTAATCAAATTGGGCCCAATATCAAAACTTTTAGGGGAATTTTTGTGAAAATTTCTAACTCTAAATCACACTAAGCAAGAAATGAATGTATTAAGGACAAGAAGTAAGGTATTAATCTAATTTTGTAAATAGCCTTACTAATAATCGATCTCGTATGATTGCAGATGGCCCCTAATAGAGGACAACAAGGAGGACCCTCTCAAGGTGCATCCAAACAGCCAAGGAGAGGTAGAGGCCAGGCACCTATCAAAGAACATACAGAGTAGGAGACACAATCATTCAACATCCATCAAGAACCTCTTGTTACTGTGCAATTGGGACATGCCAAAGGTGGAGACAGTAGGGCACTTAAACAAGGACAATATCTCACGTTGTCTCCAGAATGTGTTTAGGCAATTTGTGAAAGGTCCACGTCAGTAGCTATGATTGTGGAACTCAATTTTGGACCTTTCACTGAATTTGCCCCTGAAGTAGTCAGAGACCAACTTAAAGGATCTCCACTATGGCCTATTCTCTCTAAGAGTGGTGATTGGTACCTGGGAGAGACATACCAATTTTGGCACAACAAGGAAGAAGGCACCACCGTTGATATTGGTGGTATTTCTGTTGATTTCTTTACCAAGGCCATTTTGGAAGTATTGAATCTTTCGAACACAAGGCCCAAAGTTGCTCACCTGTCCATTTGCTTTGATGCAGATGCACAAAAAATATGGTTAAAAAGGACGTACAGCAAGAAGGATAAAGCATATGGAGAGCTCACCCTTAAAGAGAGGATCTATTTCAGAATTGACACATATCATATTTTCCCAACAAAAGGATTGAACAGAATTTCCACCTATGCAGCTAGAGGAAGGGCCATCTTGATGGGCAATGTTAATGCCAACCTACCCCATCTATATCTCACCGAAATTTTAAGGTGATTTGAAGAATGTAAGACAGGTAAGTTTGCATTACCTTTTCCCTACCTAATTAGGAAGTTATGCCGACGTGCTAGAATTTTGAGGTACACCAATGATGTCCTAGAAAGGCTCAAAACGCCTCATTTGCTAAATTACTAAAGCCACCAACCCAAGGAAAAGTGCTGGTGGAACACTAGAGCCTCAACAAAAACAATCGGTAGGGCCCACTGCACCTCAAACTGCAAGGCCTAGCCAACTTCCAAGCATAAGGTCCATTCAACAATAGGAAGTGGGTCCCAGCACACAACCTATAGGCTAGCAAAACCAACTACCACCGTTGTTGTAGGACTATCGACCATCAATGAGCCATCATAGGACCATCGCTGAATTGGTCAATTGCAGAAGTCATGATGAAGCCAATCTCTTCAGGGTCATTGATGATGTCGCATAATCCACAGTCTTAATCGATTATGCACAAGGTGAGATGTCCATCCAAACAGGAGGAGGGAAGTCACACTGGTCACAATAGATCTCTGGGAATGCTGCATCCTTTCAGGTGCAACTAGAAACTGGTGAAGACGTCACAATAATGGTCATGCAACACCAAGATGCAACAGGAGCAGCAAAAGTGGTTATAGACCACATAAAAAATTATTTAATGTCCCTGTTGTGTTACCGATAGATTCTACAGGAGCACGTGATGCTCAAACCTTGGTCGGTCCCTCAATGACTCCTGCAAAGCATGAGGATGTTTTAGATCGATCGCTGCAGATAGGACAAGTGATGACGTCCTTGTTTGACATCTCTCAAGATGTCACAGCAACATAGTCAGACCTCATCTCTACAAAAGGGAAGCTGGTTATGGTAGAGGTTAGGGTCGAGCATGCAAAGGAGTTAGAAAGACTCTAAGAAAAGCTCGTTACTCTGCAAGCTGCACAACAGGATCCATCCCAATTCATCCCTATAGACCAGCTAGAATCCTTTTAGATGTAGTAGCTAACTAAATTGTTGGTAGAGAATAAAAAAGTGGCTAAGGAAAAAGAGATGGCTAATTGGGATGCTTCTAAGGCACAAGCTCAAACGTATGCACATGCCAAAGCACTCAAGGCCTCATAAGAAGAAAATAAACGCCTTACTACTGAAAATATCTAGTTGACTACAGTAGAAAAACAAAAGAATGTTCTCGAGGAAAATTTTTAGAAATTGCAAGAACAATTAATAAGGATCAACCAGGATATGAATCGCTTGGCCAAAGAAAACAGAACCCTCTCAATGGAGGAGGTATGCGTGATCCGTCAAAAGACAGCGATTGAAATAAGCATGTGGTAGAATGAGGCCAAGCGACATGAGAAGCTTAAAGAACATATCAGAGATCAGGTGGGGATGTACAAACATGTGATCGAAAAAGAAATCTATATGGCCAAGGCCCATATTAACACTCTCAGTGCTCAAAACGCTGATTGACGGGCCATATTGGATACTTATGCCTTCATCCACCAAGCAGAACTGAAAAGCTGGGACCTGTAGATACAAGATCTCATGGAGTACATAGAGTTGGCAAACCTATTATATGCCAACTTAGCCATGTTGACAGCAAGATGCCCAAGAATAGAATTGAAGAAGTAGATAGCAACCACCTATGCTAAGTATGAAACAAAATTTGTTGAACACAAGAAGACATTGCAAAGATTAGAAGTTGCAAATTTTGAATTAGAGATGGTCAAGACCAGCTACCAGGAATAAAAAGATGTCACAGTAGATTTGGCTTGACAACTTACAGACTACCAAAAATGCAAGGATAAAGCCAAAGCCTATGAAGAGTAATGACAGATGTTTGTGGCTTGGTATGTCAAGGCCAATCAGATGTTCTCGCAACTATCATGCCCATGGAAGGTGCTGACTCCATTGAACATTAGAGCATCAACATGGATGGCACAAGATCCCTGGATCGAAGAAGAAAAGCTCTAGACGCTCCTTCAGAGACATCTATTTCCAAAGCTTGGAGCACAAGATAAGGGAAAGAGACCCATGGAGGAGACACCATCGCCAGGAACCACATGAGTTCCAACAAATTTTGTATTTTGTAATTGTGTGTTTATGTCCCAATTTTTTTTTGTTCAATCCCACACTGTAGCATGAGTAATTCCTAGTTAGTTAATAATCCCATACCTATTCATTGTATAATCAATTGAACTCATTTTCATTTTGTTTAACTCAAGGACAAGTTGTTATTCAATTGTGGGGGTATGATGAAGTGTGGTTTGCCAGGCTTCGATATCAGGTATGCGATATCATAGCCTAGGTAACGATATCGAATATACGATATTGTGATTCTTGTGTATTCCTATAAATACAACATCCAGGTGCATAGGAAAGGGGGGAGTCAATAAGTGTAAGTGTAAAGTCTTTTTTGTCAGTTTTCAATTTATTTCAATTCTTTCCCCAATGCATGCCCATAGTGTGATGATTGTAATTGTACAGAACCTTTATTCGAGTGTGACATACTTGGACATGCTCATGATTGGCAATAAAGATTGAGATTACTCCATCATTGCAGCATTCACTTAGCTTTTAATTACTTTAATTATTAATTGTTACTTATTATTTTCTTAGTTAATATTTCTTTATTATCATTTACTATTCCTATTGTTAAATGTGGAATGAGTACGACTTAATCACGAACATTTAAGTGTAACTACTTGGTAACCTAGTAGCGTATCTAGAAGTATTCAAGTAATGTGCGCTTAGTTATCCCAGAAGTAGTACACAAGGTCCAAGATGCACACAGATGATAAAGGATGGATGCTCATCACACTTAGGCTAGTTTAGATTTTACTTTTTATCGCCTATTAGCTTAAGTCAAGATTATTTTCCATCATCTCTAGGAGTAGCATTAGTTAGGATCCCATCATTCAGCTCACTCTGGACTAAACCATACGTGACAAAGCAAATAGTGGTCCAAGTGGGAAGATAGTGGACTACAATTAATGTGTAATTATCTAGATACCACAACTAGTCCGTCTGCAGAGTTCGACCAGATTGTGCATACATGCTCGTATTCATATGGTTGAGTGTAGGGGTATCTCACCATTCACCACCTCACATAAGCTTGTTTCTAAGAAGGTGCATCCAAGCATCATCTTCATCAATGCTTTTTGTTGAAAGAGGAACACCATGTTTATAATAATTAATGAAGCCAGTCCTCCATCTTTCTTGCTCATAGTGCAAATATCCCACACAACTCAAGAAACACGTTTATTATTTTGCTTAGCAAAACGTAAAAATTGATGACTAATTTAGTTAATTTTGTCATAAGAAACTTTTGTAGAATCCTAACTAAAGCACTAAACATAAGTAGACTAGAGCATTGGCTTAATAACTAAAAAATTTTCATTAAGGATGAGCTTTCTTGCTTTTCATTTATCAAGCTTCTTTTCAAGTTTTGTAAACACATAATTACATATAATATTCAAATTATACTCTTGTTGCCAATTAATATGAAAATCAGATAACATGCAATATTTGTCTACTCTAGCTAACAAAATATTGATATGTTGTAGAGAATTGTTGATCATAAGAAAAAATATCATTTGCAAAGTGCATGTTAAGTAGTTGCACAGCTTAATTGAAATTCTCTTAATGATATTTTTTTGAAGATCATAATATAAGTTATGTGAAACAAAGTTTGCTACAATAATAAAAAGATAGAGAGCTAGAAAGCCATCTTAATGAACTGACCATTGAAAAGAAAAAGAGAAACTTATTCCTAATTTTTTGGCCAAGCAAGAATGAAATGGAGGTTGCAAATGGTGGAAATCAACATTTGCACTTACTCATCAACTTATTTTTTGACAAAGGCATAGATGCAAAAGAGACTGAAGCAAATCTAAATTCACAAGATTCTGAAAGTGTTCAAAAATGTGTAATAATCCCAAAATGTGTACTTAAATCATTCTCCAAAAACATTAAATATTCAAACAATTTTTTTAAAGTTTGCAAAATATTAGTAGATGAATTGTGGAATTTGACAAATTTAACTTTTAATCAAAAATGTGGGTAAAAGCATAATCATACTAATATTTTATTATGATTAGATAAATGAACATGTCAAAAAAAAAAAAAACACTAGTAGCAATAAATCTTAAGTACAATAGTTGTGTTCAATATTCATGTAATATGAATACGTCTTTTATAATTGCCCATACAAAGACAACCTGTAGATTTGTCATTTTCTTTTGAAGAAATCTATTCCACAACATTCTCATAATACATGTTGTTCATCTTCTACCACTTGCCATAAACATAGTTGACACATTCTATCTTCATGCTACTCATTGTTCCATCTTCTAACTTCAAGTAGAGGATGGTGTGATCTCATTCACACTTTGCTAATTAGTGCTATCATAGATATTGGAATTGTTGAATATAAATACTTTGTTTCATGGTGTTTGCCACTTTAATATTTTGTCCACAAAACTAATTTTTTTTTTCTTTGTGCCTCATTTTGTCATCTCTCTAAAACTCTTTTTAATAAGTTTCAAACTTGTGATTTTAGTATTCCATCAGTATTATCGATACCCCATTTTTGTAGCTGAAATTATTTTTATTTCTCAAAGAGAATGTTGATACATTGTTTTGCTTTTGAGTAGCAACAAATTATTTCCTAATAAAAATATGGCATATGGAACTTGGGTTTTTACCTTAATCTCATCCAACAAGAACTATTTTTGAAGTCTTTTAATTTTTTACAATAACTCTTGATCAAGACTTGACCCCACACCACACATCCATAAAGCACTATAGTTTGTACAAAAAGATAGTTTCAAATTATCTAAGTCCAAATATTAAAACCAAAAGTGAAATTTTTCCTTATGTCCACTAAGATCCCTTGGATTTATTAGACCAATTTCAAAATTCCATTCCTCTATGGATAACTAGGTTTTGCCTTCTACAAATAACTCAGTGTTGCCTTGTAGAATTGTAATATAGGTACACCCAAAAATATATATAGTCCAATTAGAACTTTATAACTTAGCATTGCCCACCAAAATCAAACTTATGACCTAAAGTTACCAGGTCACTATCCTTACCACTAGACTAATACATTGTTATTGCTATTTGTTTTTCATTGTATAGAAAGTCTTCCATACATTTGTAACTCGTTGTGATATACAATGCTTCCACTGATAATTTTGAAAGCATTCTACACCCAAATATTTGTAAGTATCCATAATCTCAAGTCTTTCATTATTCAACTAGATAGTATATTCTCTCTTATTAGTTTTACAAATTAACACTTTTGTTTTATCAACATTCACTTTCATTTTTGTACATTCACAAAATGTTTATAGTTCATGCAACATTGCTTTTAACCCTACTTCTAAATTTGCTATTAGCGATACATCATCTACAAAGATTAAAAATCATATGCATGATTGATCCGCTTTAATAGCAACATTTGTAAATACCTCATTAATCCACTCTTTCTAGTTAGCCTAGTGGTAAGACTCTGAATTTGAAAGCTCTAAGTTATGGATTCGATTCTAGTGGGTAATGCTGACTTATAAAGTTCTAATTGACTATGTTATCATTCTTTCAAGTTCCAACACCTTTTTTTAGTTCATCATTAAAAATGTCAAACAAAGTTGGTAAAAGAGGATAATCTTGCTTTACTCCTATATTGCTGTAAAACTATCAAGATTATGTAATTTCTTCCTCTTTTAATTCAAAAATTATTTCTATAAATTTTAGGTGAGATTGAATAATAATGAATCAATGAATTTTAAATGTTTTTATGTGTTTTATTATTTATTTGTACGAGTTATAAGAATTGTTTACCTCAAATTCATGCTTGTTTTTAAACTTTCAATTTTTTTATTAAAGATTTCGTGGTTGGAAAATTGTATGGTTCAAAACACATCTTTTCATATTTTCTAGGTTTATGTTATTCATTGTATAATTAAGTCTTTCGATACTACTTACTATTCATTGTGATATATAAAGCTTTCATTAATTCTAATCTAATCCCACGTATTATCTTCTATTATTTAGCATTCCACATACAAAAAAAATCTCAACATTCACTTACATTAGAAAGTTTCTAGTTACTACATTACTTCTAAAGCTTATTTCTAAACCTACTGAAATATTTATTTAACCAAAATAAAGTCAATTTTATCCTTGTAGTTACCAAAACTTATCGAACTTAAAGTTACTAAATCTCAATGGTTGGTACTTTTATTGTGGCCACTAAATACTTATCATTCTCATCAACTCATCCTAAAAACATGGATTCGTCATATCTCAAAAAATGAATAATAACAATTATCATCGAAGAAAGAGTGTAAAGAAAAAGCCTAACAATTTTGGAATACCTTTTCAAGTTTCATCCTTACAACCAATTTTGAAAAACCTCCCCTAAAAAACCTCCCCTATGAGATAGGAAAAAGTAGACAAAAAGAATTAGGCTTTGCCCTTATTTAAAAGGGTCCTCATAAGTTCACTTCTTATTAAAAAGTTTCTTGTAAAGAGAAAGAAAAAACTCTTTCTAAAAAAAATATACATAAATAAAGCACAAATAGCAACAAAAGCTAAAAGCTTCTCATCCTTGAGCGTTTAAAACAAAAATGCAATTATTACTATAGAAAACAAATTAATTGTTTGGCTTTTACTAAGAGTATTTTTGCTTGAAGTTGTGGCTGAAAAGCAACATCTTTGAGAATCTAATATTTAACTATTGAAGACAATCATAGTTCTTCTCTTATTGCTAGTAAATAATTACACAAAAGTTTCCAAATAGAGTAAAGAACAAAGGGTCAAACACATTTCCAAATGCAAAAAGGAAATATACAAAGCAAGCTGATCACAAAGAATGACTTCAATGATGCTTGGTTTGAAAAAAGTTACAAATTTTGGATGTTCATTTCTAAGCATGTTGAGCAACATGACACTAAAAAAATGAGAAAATGAATCTTCACTTTTACAAAGAAAACATTGAAGAAAAAGACAAATGCTAATAAGAAAAGCCTTGATTAATAAGACACCATTAAAAAATACAAATTTTAGGAAATGTAGGAGCTATTCAAATATCTTTCATTTTCATTTTCATCATCTAAAAGTGAAATTATAATTACATTTTTTAATACTCATGAATCAAGTCATTTTTTATAATAATCTCAAGCAACTTTTGAATTAAAAAGAAAAACATATCTTCCATCCTTCCAAATGTTCTAGACGATGGCCTCAAAAAGGTAAACTTTTCCTTAAAATGTTAAGAAGACTTGCATCCTCCCAATCGAATCCTAACTAATAATTCTACATCCGTATACTAGCAGAAGATAACGGCTGCAATTAGAGTCTCTTTATAATCGTCATCGTCATCAAGATAATAAGATGATGTGAGGAGGTGGTAAGAGTTTTAGGTTCTAAATTTTTATAAAAAAATGTATAAAGAAAAGCAACAAATTGTTCCCAAAACCATGAGACTCACCCCTGCTGTAGTGATAACGATGTGAGAGTCTTGATTTCTAACACCCATGCTGCAGTGAGGCAACAGGCCAACATCGAGTGAGCTGGCAATACCTCTTTTTTGGATATTTTTTGAAAAGAAATATGCGCTCGGTCAGCTGTTTATCTCACTAGCATGAGATATATTTTCTTGATAAGGCCTTCAAACAATGATGCTAAGTTTTCCAACTTCAAAACAGTTGATTTTGCAACAGAAAGAACATAAAAATCTCCATTGAAGAGAAAATGTTTTAAATGCCTGCATAAATTTGATAGAATGAAAATAGTGGATTCGAAGAAAAATGAAAGATTCTAAATTCGATGGAAAAATTGTACAAAGAAAAATAGAGGATTCAATCCGACATTCTCCTCTCTCAATGGGGGAGTCTGAATTCGGTAGGAAAATGGAGTTCTGGCCCCAAACAAAAATGGATTGGAGGACTCGGTAGGAAAAACGTCTAGAATTGAACTTTCAACCTCTTAATACCCAAGCATATATCTTACAGCTAAGCCGGCAAGTTTTGAATGGGAAGTTTTCAATATAATTATTTCGGGTTGTATTTTTCGTTTGTGTTTTTATTGTGTTGTTCGCCAGCGGCTAGTAACAGTTCCGGCGGTTTTTGCTGGGCAACATCAAGATGAAAATGGATTAAATTTTGAAAAGAAGCGTCTCAGTCCCAATGGGATAAAAATTGGGAAAGATGCGTCAGTCAAAATAAGTTGATATCTGAACCGCTAGGCGATAACCCCATAAATGAATCTGTCATGACAATGTTTATACCCCTTGAAACGGGCGGGTGAGGCTTCAGATTGCTCACACATATTGAGTAAATCATTCTTGGAAGATAGGTGCACGATGTGAGAGAGTGGATTCAGAACTTTACTATTAAGAGTCCAAAAATTATACAAATTTAAGATATGGCAAAAACCACGAATTTTTTCGAGAAGAATAAGCATATTCTACACCCTGAAATGTTTACAAATAAACAGAACTTCTGCTAAATGCATTAACCACTTAAAAGGAATGCATGTAAAAGGTTCATAAAGATAATTCTGCCAGAGATTTCAGCATCCTGTCATTCCAACAAAAGAAAAATAATTTTACTGGTAATCTGCTAAAGTTAAGGTTGCACATCTACTGTCCACAGAACAACCAAGCTTGCCACCCAACTTGACACTTGTACGTACTGACCTTGTAGGTTCTATGGTCTAGTAAACCATTCACCACATAGCCAAGATCTACAGAGATAAATCAATGCCATCAACTATTAAGACTGCTCCTTGGAACCACCCTATCTCAATGATTTTATCTGTCAAAGATAACTATTTCCTTGAAGTTTACTGGTCATTTCCTTCAATTTATAGATTGTACCGAGATTCCTTCAACATGTCCCGTAATTATTGTGTCATAATCCTTTTTTTCAGCAGTGTTAAACTCTGTGCACTGATTCAACAAAAACGTAGCACCCCCGCTAACATGATTCAGACTTGAAGAATCCAATTTGTTGGAAGTATTTCTATTTACTAAAACAGTGTCATTGTAACCATGCCTGTTTACCGTTTCAGCCTTTTTATCTTCTCCAGATACAGTCTCACCGTGACAGTTGATGCTGTGGTCTACAATGTTAAAATTACAATATTTCTGTTCAGCTTGTCGACCTTCTGGAGTGGATGGAGACTTGCTACAATTCTTACCTTCAGCGTCACTTGGAGAATCATTACGATCATCTTGATCTCTAGTGATTTCCATATAATCCGTTGTGACACTATTTGTGTCGTTCTTAACATTTTCTGTGCTGTTGACAAATTCAGAAGCAACTACATCACAAAAGGGAATTGCCTCCGAGTTACTAATGGGATTAACACCTGATAGCAAATTTATCTTTTCTTGAAACAGATCATCTGCACATGTGCTTTTTGCACCCGTAGAGACATTGATGTTTCTTGTCTCTGAATCTTTAATTATAGCATTTCCCAGGCAACTGCAAATACCACTGCAGGCACACTGCATGGAAGTAGCACTTTTAGTCTCAATGTTTCCTGAATCTGAAACATCAACATTGGCATTTGGCAGAACGAAACTTCCGCTATTACATTCAGAGACAGACAGATTGGAAGTCATGGTTTTCATAGCAATTGTTTTACCAAAAGTACTGATTGGGTCTTTGTCATTACTCTGAACAGCTGAAGAAAAATCAGGTCTTATAATTCGTCGTCGCTTCACTTTTACTTCTGAAGACTGTTCCTCCCTGCTTCCATCATTTGCAGAGCTAGATGTAGTTCGCTTCGATACTGATTGCTCCTTCACCCTTCGAGAACTTCTTCGTTTAAATTCAATCTTAACATCTTCTTCCACCCCTATGTCTTGTTCAAATTCAGAGGTATCAATTTCAAACCATTCTTTCATTGAAAGATCATCTACATCTTCAGTGTTTTCTGAAAAGCTGGTGCCAACCTGATTCCCTTCAAAGGTCATTCTTCTAGACGGATGTGAAAGCCGAGAAAACACATTACCTCTTTTTTGAAAGTTATTTGGCATGTTAGTTGGGTTCATTCCTGCGGGCACAAATTGCTTTCTCAAGTTACTACTTCCTCCATAAGAAAATTGCTGATTTTCATAATCTTCATCATTCTCATATGACTCATATGCTTCTGCACCCTCGGAAACATCTCTCTGTGGAGTATTATTTGTCACAGTTACTTTGATAGTATGTAGGTCAGGTGATGAATTGTTAATATCTGAAGCTCCATACGCTGTCACATTCCTCTTTCTCGGGGTCAGATGTGCTGATCCACATTCACAAAGAGTATCATTACAAGAGAGAAAACCAGGGCAGTGCTTGTCTGTACAAGGTGATGAACTGTGGTACTCGACACATCGGCTAGGAATGTTACTATTAGAAAAAGAACCTGAATATTCAGCTGGCTGGTACGAAAACAAAGGCTCATTACCCTCGGCAGCACAACATTCAATTATCTCCCTTTTGTCATTCAAATGCCCTCTACCATTTTTAGAAAAGAATGAAACTTCATGACCAGATCCAGCATTCTCTGTATTCATGCAGTATCCAATATGACCTCTATCACTCTGCTCAGCATACATACAACCAGACAATCTCCTTCCTCCGATACCAGAATCTACACTATGTCTAACACCAGAACCCTGCATCATTGAATCCCTATATGACAATTCTATAATATCATTGGTCGGGTTAGCATTGGCATGCATTCCATGAACTACAGAACATGTTTCCTGTTTTGTATGATAGGTACAGACTCCCTTAAATGGATTTTGACTGCTTGAAACAGGAAGAGTGGCACCATCTAAACGTTGATTGGACCAGTTATTGTTGAACTTGGACCTAGTATTGTTGGGTATGCCTGTACAGCATGCATCTGTTGAATGAGCACGCATGGTACCATCATAAGCACCCTCCCAAAACTGGACGGACCCTTGATGCATACTTGAACTACCTTCAAAGGCTTGTCCAACAGACTTCCTTGTGTTTGCTTCTTTAGGCATGAATCTATCACAAGCATTTTCAATATATCTGGCTGCACTTCTTAAACTCTGGCTTTGCATCTGACCTGGACCAGTGGATGTTGATCTAATACCATTTGTAGAAGATGGCATAGAACAAATTTTGTGCAATAATTGTTTACTTGAAGGATGGTTTCTAAGTAACACCTTGCACAACTTTATAACCTATCCAAGCGCATGGTTAAAGCAATCCTTTCATGTAAGTAAGTTAATGGAACAAAACTACTAATTCAATGAAAAAATCACACAAAACTATACATTACCTGCTCAGCATTCAACAGAGCGTAAAATTTGTCCATGTAATAGTAGTTATCTTTTCGTGACAAACTAAAGAACCCCTCCGGAATCGGATCACATGACATGCTGACGGAAAATTCAACCTGGCAATAGTAGAAAACTGTAAATGCACTGAAATATAGTACCAGGACAAGTCACAATGATCATTTGCTTCTTATACATCTCAAAACACCGTGAGCAGAAACGAAAAAAGAATAAATAGTTCCATACAGATTGCCACCCCCAAAAAAAAAATTCAAATTCCTCCTTTTATTGCAGTGGAAAACAAAGGCAAACAAAAACGGAAAGCAAACAATGTAAACATAGTTAAAATATTGTACCTGTAAAGCAAGTGCATTCCCTGGATCTCCAGGCAAAACTTCAGATTCAACTCTATAGATTCCCCAGAACCGCTTTGTTTCACGTTCTAAAAGGAACAGCATTGTTCCTGGTGCTACACTCTCTGCAATGATTTGATTTGTAATAGGCAAACGTCCGTTTCTCAAGCATATCTTCCTTGTACTATCGTTACAGATAAAAATAAGCCCATGCAGCCCACGAACGGTACGGCTGAAAGATGACACCCAATCGTTTTGGAGATTATGATTCTGCACAACACTAGAGGAGGAATTCTTCCTACGATGATCATCAAACTTAACATCAGACCCTATGTTCCCACGTTGTAAAGATGACCCTGTTGAATAATAATGGCCATCTTTATTCTCAAATCCATTCAAGTGATCATTTTCTTTAAATTGTTGCTCCACAATAGTGCGATTTCCAACGATAGGTCTTGAATCTCCGTTACGCTTAAACGCTGAAACTGCACCACTGTTATTTCGGGGCCGGTAATTACCGTTATTACGTGCCAGTTGAACACGATTCCCCATTTCCGAAGCACCACGATTAACCCCATTGCGAGGATCCATTGCCACTGGATTAGATCTGTGGCTTTGCAACCCCCTCTTTTCAATTTGGCCGTGCTTCATGGGAATCTCATTTCCATTTTTCCTATTGCTCCTATTCAGTTTCTCCATCCCTTGCCTAACTCCCCGACGCTACCCTTACAAAAGAAAAACACACACTGCAAACGCAATTCAAGAAAAGGCAAGGCTTCTCTGGACTATCGATTCAGAAGGAAGGATTTAAAGAGAAAGCCCCGAATTGCAGAAGATAAAAGACGCTCAGGTAATCAACGGCCCTTAAATAAGGAAAAATAACTACTCAACGTGATCGGGAACGCAAAAGACAAAAGAAAAAAAAAACCCTAACACAAACAAGAACGCAATAACGCTCGATTAAACATTGAAGCCCTAACAACTCGAGTTCAGCAGATTCGCAACTTGGCAGCCAAAACCCTGAAAATTCACGACAACAACAAATCCAACACCAATTCTTTGCCAACAAATTTTGAAAATGTCAAACCTGACAAACCAGATTTCGAATTCCCGGAGAAGCGCAGAGTTACCGAAGGAATTGTTAGTTGCCGCGAACAATGCAAATTTCCAAAGGTCACCAATTTGCGACAAGATTTTCAAGAAACCGGGAACAGGATTGATCTTCAAATTTGGATCAATCAATCAATCAATACTTTGGCATTCATTAGGGTTTGAAAAGATGCGGCAAACTAATTAAGGGTTAGCGCAAAAAAGCTTTGCAGCGACACAGCACAGGTTTGCGAATTAGGAAAGCAAACAGACCTACGGTGGAAAGAAAAGTCAGAACATGGAATTTTATGTTCGCTTCTGTATCGATCGATGCCATAGCGAAGGAAAAATTCTTCGCCATACGAGAGCCACGTACGTAGAATACAGATTCCATTGTTTAGTCAGTGCGCCGTTTATAGCCACACGTCTACTCTAGAACCGTCTATTTCCACTCTGCACTTCCTTCCATGAGAATAAAAAATTTCTATATATAAGGTGCTAATGATTCGGCTACTTCATTGTTCATCTCGTTTTTCTTTAAAAAATTAAATAAATAAATAAAATTAGGTGTGTGGTTAGCTGTCACCTTCTTGATTGGGAAGTTGTCTGCATGGATTGGATTCAATTATGGTGGGCAATGTTGAGTCATAAAGTTTTACTTTGACTATACATTGTTAAAAAAGTTTCGAGTCCAACATCATGTTCAAAAATAATAACGATAAAATAAAATTCTAATAACATTTAGTTCAAATTTGAACTACACTTAAGGCATTGTTATATTTTTTGATAATTTTTTAAGAGTATAATGTTAGTTATTTTGGCCAAGAGGCCAACTCGTCTCGTTTTGGCCGATAGGGGGCAGGGGGGAGTGCACTTGTTGCCCTCCACGTCATGCACCACGTAAGATCTCATGAAATGAAAAAAAACATGAACCGAAGAGCCACACCTTCCCGTTGCGCAGAATGTGAACCAAAGAGCCATAGCTTTTCATATTCTCATTGCACATATAAAAAAGCCAAACGCAACCAAATGTAGAATGGGAATGGGAATGGGAATGGGAATGAGAATTCTATTTCCATTTTGTCTTTGTCTTCGTCTGCAATTGCTGCTGCAGGCCACCTGGCCCAACCAAACCAGCTTCGATGACGCTAGCTTCGTAGCTCTACTAGAGCACTGGAAAGGCACCTACAATGGTGACCCATGCTTCAGTTGCAATAACAAGCTCATTGGCATGCGCTTCTTCAACCAAGGCAGTAATAAGATAGTAGGCCAGTTGGCCCTTACTGTATCCTTGCTTAACATCGAGGGCCACGACATGCACACATCATCGACAATCATTTGTAAAAGAACATTTGTAAGTTCATTTTTTCTTTATCTCATTGTATATTTTGTGTAAGTTTTATCATTTCTATGGTTGTGATTTGAAATTTAGCAATTACCATGGAGTAGATGCATTCAGTTGTTACAATTGTGACTGCTTTTTCATTTGCAATATGCATTTTAATAAAATGCAAAAGCGTTAGCATTTTTGCTAGCACATGAAAATTATTAGCCAATTTGAGATGTCGGCCTAACTTCAATCATAATTTTAACAATTTTTCCTACTTATTGGGACGAGTTGAAGAGTTCAAATTTGATAATTTCTTCTTACCTTCTCGCATGCAGTGAGGCATTTTTTTATGTACATATTCTTTGATTGATAGAATCTAATGGATGATATGGTTGTTAACTTGGTAAATTTTAAAAACGAGAACTTCTGCACCTCTAGCAACCTAGACCCTGGGAAGATCTCTGGAAAGATCATGCTATGATAATCCTAGCTAATGCTAAGGAAAACGGTGACAAGCTCTCTACCGACGTACATGTCTTGCCATAATCATAGATAACCAATTATTTATAAATCTTCCCTAGCCAAAGAGTCACTGTAGGGGAGCCAATGATTATATTTATCTCGGTTATTCATAATCTTGGTTATATATAATGATATATTTATAATCATAAACATAAATGATTATAAACATTTCATCATAAATAAAGTTGGTTATTTATAATCATTTCATTATATGTATCTTATGGATAATGCTAATCGAGATATAATTATTATGGGTTAACATTATAAATGAATAAATAATATCTCTAAAATTATGGATTATGAGTAATATTTTATCATATCTTGGCTTTATTTATTATGAAATGTTTACCGTTCGAATAAATCTTATAATCCATAATATCTCATATTATAATTATGGATTATTGCTCTAATTTTGGCCGAGAGGCCAACTCGTCTCATAGGATAAGGGGGGAGAGGGGAGTGGATTTGTTGTCCTCTATGTTCTCATAGGATAGCAGGGGAGGGGGAGTGGATTTTTCGCCCTCCATGTAACGCACCACATGCAGGGGAGCCAAAGAGTCACTGCAAGGGAGTCAAATCTGAAAAGTCAAAAAGCCAAAGAGTCACTGCAAGGGAGCTAAATCTCTATTCAATTGATGCCCCTCGGGCTCCCCATTTGTCTCTTCGTATTTCTTCATGCGCATGCACCATGTGCAGGGGAGCCAAAGAGTCACTACAAGGGAGCTGAATCTCTATTCAATTACTGCCCTCGACCCCTGGGCTCCCCGTTCATCTTTTCATATTCTCTCATGTGCATGCACCATGTGTGGGGAAACCAAAGAGTCATTGCAGGGGAGCTAAATCTTTATTCGATTGCAGGGGAGCTAAAGAGTCACTGCAGGGGAGCTGAATCTGAAAAGTTAAAAGCCAAAGAGTCATTGCAAGGGAGCTAAATCTCTATTCAATTGATGCTCCTTGACCCTTGGGCTCCCCATTCATCTCTTCGTATTTCCTCATGCGCATGCATCACGTGCAGGGGATCCAAAGAGTCACTGCAAGGGAGCCGAATCTAAAAAGTCAAAAAGCCAAAGAGTTACTACAAGGGAGCTAAATCTCTATTCGATTAATGCCCCTAACCCTTAGGCTCCCCATTCATCTCTTCATATTTGCTCATGCGCATGCACCACGTGCAAGAGAGCCAAAGAGTCACTGCAGGGAGTTGAATCTCTATTCAATTGATGTCCTCGACCCCTAGGCTTCCCATTCATCTTTTCATATTCTCTCATGTGCATGCACCATGTGTAGGGAAGCCAAAGAATCATTGCAGGGGAGCTGAATCTTTATTCAATTGATGCTCCTGACCCCTAGGCTTCCCATTTGTTTCTTTGTATTCCCTCACACGTAGGCTCCGACGTGGGTAACCAATGAATATTTATTATTATAAATGATGGGTAATATTGAATAGTTATTATTATTATAAATGGTGACGATTACGATTACAGTAATAATGAATATTTTTTATTATAAACAGTGGGCAATAATGAATATTTATTATTAATAAAAATGGTGACAGTTACTATCATGGTGACGATTAGGGTGATGACGGTTTTGGTGTCATACAATATTTATAGATATTGAACTTGGGCATTGTCTTACAAGATTAAGAGGTGCAATATTGGAATTTGTGCATTTTCAGAAACATGGATCCTATTGTTATTCATCCCAATAGAGAAGGCGAAGGACACTCTCTTCAAGATCAGCAACAACAATCATCTATTGCAACAAATAATACAATTCATGGAGATCATGGTAGTGGGCATGTGTGTGGGCATGGCTGAAGAAGAGGACGACCATGGATTATAGAAACTAAAAATCCAGAATTGATGATTGCAGAGGAAAAAAGACGATTTCTAAAACGAGAAGCAAAACGATGTGAACGAGAACGAGAACTAATTCTATGAAATTCAGGAGTATGTAATTTATGCATTTTTTAATATTTCAATTCAAATATTTATCATAGGGAAATCTTATTTTATTTGCATACTTACATTGCATATATATATTTAAGTTACATCAACTTCAAATCCCCTCTCATCACTTGGAAATTCATCCAATGCAATGATCCACATTATTGATAGCAATAATGTAAATAATCAAGAAGAAATGCAGGTTGGTGTTTGCCCATACTCAAGTTGGTAAATAGTTTAAATCAATTTTTAGTTTAAATTTTGAAACATTTTTTGCAAGACATTAGAAATGCATNTTGACTAAGGTTGAAGAAATGTTAATTGCATAAATCAATCCCATTTTACAAGTTACACATGCAGTTGGTGGATAGTTCAAGTATAAAGGTCACACAATTAGCTTTTCTCAGGATGTCACACAAATTACTAAAAGACTTCCTCTTAGAATTAAAAACATCCCTTTTTTGATATTGAGAAGAGTAGATCAAATGGGCATCGAATATAATTTCATTGTCAACAAGAGACGGGTTTATGAAGCTTTGATTTTTAAGAAGGCAAATGATCCATACTATCAAGATGTCAAGATCAATATGCATGCATTATATGATGTTGCTGATACCGGTGATGTTAACATATTCCATAGCATTCCTTATATTCCATTGTCAAAAAAGGATGGAGAAATGATATTGCAATTTCAAGGTCCTTTGCTTCAGACAGATGATGAAAACATTATTGGTCACACATCATCAGTTGCACAACGTGTTGGAATTGTAAGAAAGAAAATTGATTGGATAAAAACATGGATGCATAATCCATCATTGTAGGATTCAATGTTGCTTAGTGGCCTTCCATGTCTGATTCTCCTATTAATGAGTTTAACATGATGGGGTTGTTTACAATGGAATTTCCAAGTCTTTTTCCTGAAGAAAAATGTGATTTTCTTGAGCGTAGAGCTAAAGATGTAAAATTGCATGAATATGCAAAACATCTTATTTGCTACAAAGATGGTAGATTTGGATGTCACAAGCGATTTAGGTAAATATTAATTCTCTATTTATTTTTTATTATCATTATTCATAATGTTTTCTATGACATTTAAGCAATGATGTGTCATTTATTTGTAGGTATTATATCTATAATATCATTAGAAGGAGACAGGCAATGGAATCTACCACTGTATTTTTTTAAAAAAANTGTGGAGATCTGCAATGTTGCCACTCATATTGTGTCCAATAGTCAACAACATGGAACTCATTCATCAAAATTGTTTTACGAATGGCAATGTGACAATGATGCACAAACTCTACAACTATATGCAGATTTTCTATGATATTACTTTGCCTCCAA
>MNCI01014694.1:39409-55320 GCA_015680685.1 Gnetum montanum
GAATCCTGTAAGGTTTGTCACAAAGTTTGTCTTTATTGCCGTACATAAGGTGTGCTCAGGTACACAATGCTTGAATAAAGATCCGTTCACTTTATGACTTCTACTACGGGCACACAAAAATAATTCTAACTCCGAGAGGAAGAAAAGGCAAGAGTGTGGGTAAGGGACTAAGACTAACAATGCAAACCAAGTGTGCCCACCTCTTATTTATAGGCAATGAGGCAGGACACGATATCGCATACGCGATATTGTGTGGAAGGCCACGTTATTGCGTACGCGATATCATGGATAGGATATCATGGCTCATCATACCCCCACAACTAAATGAAAACTCGTCCTTGAGTTCCTTACAAAATATTGGGAAGGTATGGGATTATTGACTGAATGAGAAATGACAGAAATTGGGAAAAATAGACTCAAAGTGCCTAGTGAATGGATTGACAACACAATACATTACAGCATTAGTGTTCATAACCATTGTGGTGAACACTATACATAAATGACATCCAAGCTTTCATTCGACAGCTTGAAGAGAGAGAGAAAGAAAAGAAAATGAGGTGTGTTGTTGCCAATGCTGAGATTGCATCCTCTATTATTTATCCATAGCCACACGACCAGACTTGTTCCTGGAGTAAACGTTCTAGCTCTAGTCCATTCTGAGTGCTTCATCCTATTCCAGTCCATAGTTTGTGTAATCGCCATCTACACACACAACACAGTCATGAATGAGCAAGGATAAGTAAGCCACAATGCAATTGATACCTTGCCTCGATATAAAGTGCATTGGCTGGGTTGTGGTTATGGCAGAAACTTGGTTAGAGGTTTATTACTGATAACTACCCAAGTTGTAGGGGTTAGGCAAGTAGTAGAATGGAGAAATTAAAAAAAATTTTGCTAGGGCCCCCACAACTAAGAGCGAACCTCCGGTAGCAATAAGATGGAAAAATTTAAGGAATAAGAAAGAAAAAATAACAATGGCAACGCCAATAAAGTGGATGTCAAAGATGGGGATGAAACGAGAAATGGTTGATTGTAGATAATGTTTAAGGAAAAGAACTTAACAATTGCACCAAAAAGGAATGCCAGTGGGTCCTCCTTAAAGCAGGCTCATGCCCTTTATACCCTGACAAATCCACAAAACAAAGAGTCCGTAGGCTCTAAGAATGTCATTTGGAAGTAAGAGTTAAAAACTTACCCACAAGAATTTACCAAGGAAAAATAATGCATCAACCAAGATATGGACTAATCATAAAACCAACAATGAGGTGGAAAATGGAAAGAAAGACGAAGAGTAGAAATGGGATGGAATCCCAAAAGCAAGGTTGTGTAAAGTCCCTTGTGTATGTCATGGTTAATGTGACTAAGTAGAACTCATTCCAAATTTGGACTCAAACCAACCACATTTAGTGACCTCGCATCAATACACTTGGCCAATCCATCCCCTTGAAGCAACAAGAATGCAGTTCATTAATAAGTTTAATTAGAAAAAGGGACAGTACAGTTCCAAAATCAAGGGAGACCATAGAGTGGAACGGGTGAATGGGTGATGTGGACTCATTGCCTGTTTTATCAAAAGAACCATATCATAATATTAGCATCATAATTTAAAGGTAAAAACCAAACATTAGCAATTAATAGTATATAATTCAATCCACCATCAAGAGCACTTATTATATGACAAATGAAAGTAAAACAACCAAACAAAGAAATAGTAAAAATGTAAATGATGGTGTAAAACAAAAATAAGAAAGATTGAAGAAATGTGAAAAACAAAAATGTGTAAAAAAAAATATAAAAAGAGACGAGGGCTTAGAATGGTTAGCATTGGTGGCCATCTCCCCCACGACTGAGTTGGAAGGAGGAGATTCGAAATAGCGAGCAAGGTTGTCCACCAATAGAGGTAGTATGAGGACTAACTAATCTAAGCTCATGGAAAGGTTTGGTTTGTTGAACATTGACCAACAGTTTCTTATTTGGGCTCTCAGGTTTGTATATCATCATGGCCCCTGAAGGAAAAGTTGCAGGAATGACATAAGGTCCTTCCCACAACATTTGAAATTTGGTACATTGTGACACATGTGTGGGATTCCAGTAGAGAACCTTATCTCTTGGTTAATGTTTAACTTTCTTAATCCTTAGGTCATGATGTTGTTTATTGAAGGCCTTGTGCAATTCATTAGATGACAGGGCAGCCAATCGGTTCTCATATAATAGGTTAAGGATCACCAACCATTGTTTTTGTGCTAGATCAAGGTCAAGGTTGAGGTCACATGCCATGAAGAGTGTACAGAGCTTAGTTTGAATGGGAAGCGTTGGTAATTTACCGTACACTAACTCATAGGGAGAGTAGCCTATAGGGAGTTTCCATGTGGAGCAGAATGCCTAAAGAGCATCGTTCAGTTTAGTGCTCCAATCTCGCCTAAACTTGCTAATGGTTCTTGTCAATATCTTTATAATCTCCTTGTTGGTGACTTTGGCTTGACTATTCGCTTGGGGGTGATATGGTGTGGTCAGTTTGTGCTTAACCCCTAAGTGTTGTATTAATTTTCTAAAATTCGCACCTATGAAGTATGTACCATTGTTTGAAATAAGTGCACAAGGCACACCAAACTTGTTTAAGATTTGTTGTTGAAAAAATTGTGCAACTGTGGATGATGTATAATCATTAACAGTAGTTGCTTTTGCCCATTTTGTAAGGTAATCAACGGCAACAATAATATAAGCTTTTCCATTGGACATTGGTGTAATCAGCCCCATAAAATCAATTCCCCAAATGTCAAAGGGTTCTAAAGTTGGATCCATTATTGTGAACCCTCCATTCTAGCAGTCATCCCCCCATCACATTGACAACACTCACAAGATTGGATGAAATGATGGGCATCTCGAAACAATGTATTCTAATAATATCCTGTAAGCAAGATCTTAATGGCTGTTCGTCTCTGGGCGTAATGACCCCTACAAGGATCCTTGTGAGCATCTTGGAGAACTCGCAATTGATCTTCATCGGGAACACACCATCAGACCAAGTCATTAAGACATACTTTGTAAAGTTGCCCATTGATTTTCATAAAATACTTGGCTCGATGAAGAAATTGTTGTTTCTTTTTAGCATCAAACCCTTGTGGAGTTTGTTGTGTAAGAAGATAGGTGAGAATGCTACTATACTAATTTGTCTCCATGGTTAATTGATCATTCACTACACCTGCAAATAGGAGTTCATTTGGGAAATAATCAAAAATTGGATACTCATCCTCTTTGTTGTCCCATTGCAACTGAGATAAATGATCAACAACTATGTTCTTGGTGCCTTTATGATCGATCATCATAAGATCAAACTCTTGTAAGATTATAAGTCATCATATGATGTGAGGGCTTACCATTGGCTTATTCATTAGAAACCTTATTGCACTATGATCTATGTGTATGAATACCTTATAACCCAAGACATAGTACCTAAATTTTTCCAGTGTAAACACTACAGCCATTAATTCTTTCTCTGTTGTAGTGTAGTTAAGTTGTGCACCAACGATACTTCTACTTGCACAGTGGATGTAATAAGGACGTTTTTAATCATCTAACTATGTAAGTACAACTCCTAAAGCATAGTTGGACATGTTAGTTATTATGTGGAATGGTCTAGACTAGTCAGGAGCTTATAGAATGGGTGTTTCTATGAGCTTCTATTTTAAAGTTTGGAAAGCTAGTTCGCATTCCCTGGTCCATTCGAAAGGTACGTCCTTTTTCGTTAATTCAACCAATGGTTTTGCAACCTTTGAAAATTTCTCAATAAACCTTCTATAGTAGCCAGTGTATCCAAGGAATGATCGAATATCTTTTACAATTTTTGGTTGATGGGTAATTCCTTGGATAACTTTGATCTTTTTGGGGCCTACCTCTATCCTTGTTTGTGAAATTTTATGCCCTAGTACGATGCCTTCTTGGATCATTAAATGGTTTTTTTACCAGTTGAGCCTCAAATTGGTTTCTACACATTATTTTAATACTTGCTCTAACCGGTCCAAGGCTTGATCAAAGTTTACTTCGTAGGTGGAGAAGTCGTCCACGAAGACCTCCACACTGTTTTCTATTTGCTACTAGAATATGCTTAGAACTAATCATTGAAATGTTGTAGGGGCATTACACAAGCCAAACGACATCTATTTTTATGCAAATGTTCCCCAAGGACTGGTGAACGTAGTCTTGGCTTGGTCTTTTGGGGCTATTTATATTTGGTTGTATCCACTATACCCATCCAGAAAACTATAGTAATGATGCCTTGCAGTGGTGTCTAAGACTTGGTCTACAAATGGCAATGGAAAGTGGGCCTTGAATGTTGCCATGTTTAATAGCCTGAAATCTATGCACACCCTCCATTTGCCTTCCTTTTTGGGCACTATAACCAAGGGGCTATCCCATTCGCTATCAGCAATGAGGTATATGAACCCAGCTTTTAGAAGCTATTCGATTTCTTCCTTAACCACTTGCTTCAGCTTTGGATTCAATTGCCTTTGCAGTTGTCTTCGAGGCTTCATGGAGGGATTGGTGTAAATTCTATGTTGGCATATCCTAGCATCTATTCCAGTTAATTCGGGATATGACCAAGCGAAGGCTTTCAACCATATATTTATCACTTTCAGTAGTCTTTCTTTTTGTTGAGGAGCAAGCTCCACGTTAATAATTACTGGTTTTTCAGTCTTGAGAAATGTGTATTCCATATCAGTGGGCAATGGTTTTAGCTCAAGGGGCTCTTACTTAAACTTATTCGGGATTTTCAACTTCCCCTAGTTGACATTTTCAATGTCAAGACTTGGAAGGTGGTGATGGACTTCTCTAATGTGTCTATGCTATCAATGTAAGCGTAATTCAAACCCTCAATTAGTTCCATGCATATAGTTGAATTACTCTCTTAATCAGTTGTCAACCACTAGGTGCCTTCTTGTCTTGTGGTTGCTGCATATAGGCATCTTTGTATATTAGTCATTTGTGCACACTGATTACATGCAGACAATGTTAAACATTGCACAAACCATGACTTCTGCACACAATTATACCTTGAGTCACTGTATGCGATGCATGGAACTTTCTTCTTCTTGATCTTTCCAAGTATATTTTCCTTTGATATTTCTAGGGAAAGATCGCAGATTCCTAGGTGCACTTCAACTATGCTTAGCCATGCTCTTCCCATTATGATTAGGAAGTCCCCCTTACCATTGTTCACTTGAATCACTAGGAAGCTAGTTGGATACGACCACCCACAAATAATGGTGATAATGTCCTCCACTAGTCCCAACGGGACAGTGATGGACTAGTCGGCCAACTCTAAATGAATGTTACTCTTTTTTAGCAGAGGTAGGTTCTAGGCCTTGTGCATTTCTTAAGAAATCAAGTTGACATCAGAACCTAAATCCAAAAGAGTTTTGCACGGCTCATTTCTAGCGATTTGTAGATATATCAAAGGACTCCCAAGATTAGAGAATTTCCTAAGAAGATTGCCAGCTTTTATCCAATTGGTGATGATATGAGTTAACATGATCGTATGCATTGAGTGTGGTTTTGGGGTTGAAGGGAGCTCCGAAGCTTCAAGTGATAGTGAGGCGGTTGAAGAATTAGTTGCTTCTGGTTGCAAGGGCTTAGTTGGACTATTGGTTTTAAAGAAAGGTCTTTTCTTCATGCGGTTGTTAGAACCAATAGTAGGTTGAGGGTTAACAACCCTTGTGGTCTTACGTTGCTATGGCTGGGTAGGGATTTCACCCTACATAGTTGGAGCAAGTGGCAATGGAGTTAAGGGTGGAAGAGGTGCAGCCGAATGAGAAGGATGGTATGTTTGTGGAACATCGGCCCTAGGAAAAGGAGTCCTATAATACTCACAGGTTTGGTAGTGAGGTTGAAGAGTGATGTGACCAGTAGAGTCATGTGGAGAGACTGGCTGCTGCACGTAATATCCATACAGGTCAGGTTGCTGGTAAGGATACTGTTGTTGTGGTGGTGGCATTCCCCATGATTGTGGGTATTGCCATTATTGATACTACTCAATTGGTTGTGGTGGATTTCCACTAGGATAATATGTTAAGGGTTGGTGGAACTGCCTTGGGTTACCTTGAGGATAAGGTAACCTTTGGGGTGTTTTCCTTTTGTTTAATCGTGGGTTGAGTGCATACACCCCCAACTCCTACAAATGTGAGATTATAGGGCAACATCCCTTAGGATGGTCATATTGGCATATCTCACATCCACTATCATTGTCTGTATCTGAATCTACAACCTCTTTGATGATGGAAACTTTGCCCTTACCCTTGTTATGTGCATATTCTGTTTCTCTCTTTTTTCTTTTTTTGTGATCACTACCTTGCTCTCTAGACTTTTCTAATACTTTGAGAATGGTTTGAAATCTATTATCTAGGGAGTCCCACATTTGGTCTACCTTTACTGATACTTCCGATGCAAGTTTTTGAATGAACAAATTTTTCCTATTCACCATCTCTTCAAGTGGTGACTCTTCTTCATCCTCACAAAATCTTACTCCCTTCTTTTGGAGGGAAGGATCTCTGTTATATTCTTCCACACTCTCTCTTTTCCTTAGCTCACCTTCTTCTTTAGCAACTTGCTCTAATAATCTTTGAACTTGATGGGTCTTAAGCTTAGATAGTCTCCCTTGGGCATACGTCCCAAGGGTTCTTTGCATTCCATGCTTAAGCCCATCTACGAGATAGCGTAGTTGATCCCTCTGCGAATAATCATGGCCAGGACAATGATGTAACAGTGCATAATAGTGGCCCATGGCAAAATTCAAGGGTTCATGGCCTCCTTATTTCCATCCTTGGATTTGCTTTCGTAGGTTGGACACTTGGGAGTACGTTTGGTACTTATTGTTGAATAATTCTAACATGGTACTCCACCTACAAATGGATTCTGATTCTAATGACTGGTACCAGCTTTCTGCTTCTTTGACTAGTGTCCGTGGAAATAACTTAAGTTTTTGCCATTCGCTTTCTATGTTTTGTAAGGCACATGCATCATGAACTGCTTGTAGATGATTTTGAGGATCAACGTTGTATCCCCCTTCAAATCGTGGGATGTTGTTCATGTCTAATCTCTTGATCTTACTATCCTTTTGGTGGCTTGTTGGGATTCTGATAGCCTCAGTTGTGTCTAGCATAGTTCGAGTAGCAAGTAGGGGTTCATCGTGATCATCCCGTCTGTGGAATCTATGATACCTATGTTGTTCCCTACTCTTCCTTCTTTCACGGTGTGTTTCTCTAGAGTGCCCTCATCCCCTTTCTTGACTATTTTTTCTATGACTCTTGTTTTTCTTACCCTTATCCTCGTAGTCTTTTTCCTTGTGACTGCATCCAAATTCTAAAGGAGAGGGTGAAGGAGATGATGAAGGTGAAGAAGAAGGAGGACTGTCATCATGTCGGTGCCTGCTTCCTTCTCTTCAGTGGTCGCTGCCTCGATCGCAGTTACGATTGGAATGTCCATCTTTGTGATGTGTTCATGTTCCTTTTTTAGACCCTTTATGTCTGTCGGTACCAGAATCTAGGTTATGGATAGTTGAGTAAAGATTTTGATACACAACCCCTTGATTGAAGTTAACGAGAGGAACATTATTGTATGGGTGATTGCCTGAGGTAGGTTCACCACCCTCATTTTCACTTAGGACATGTGGGACATTCTACGACAACTTTCCCTTCATGGATTCATGGTGTCTCTCCTGTTGCAAATCCCTTTAACGTTGTGCCTTCATGGGTCGATACTCTCTCGAGTCATGATCATGCACAATGTACTTTGCTTGTAAGTGCTACATGCCAATTTGTGTGAGATCAGGAAAAAGCATGCCCAGGATAGAGCGATCAAGAGGTAACACTATGTTACCCTCTAAATCTCGCCAATGTAGTTGTACATCCTGGTGGAGGATAAAGGTAAAGTTTGGTACATATTCATCAGGATGAACATATACCATATGAAATTGTTGAGGGATTGGCGGATTATCATGTGTACTACGCCTTCGATTATTCCCTGTATCAAACCTAGGTGGTGAAACACTTTCGTACGAAGAAGGAGACATGATTTTCTATTCAGTGTGCAATGTATTCTTATTTATTATTTTTCTTTGACCAACCCCAAGGGTTCGTTCCAACAATATGAAAGATTTACTATGTCTAGTTAGTGCACAAACAACAAATTCCCCGACAATAATGCCAATGATGAGCAGTGAGGTATCCCTACGCTTAACCATATGAATACGAGTGTCCACACACGATCTGGTCGAATTCCAAGGACTAAGTGCTTACATGCCTTTGTGGAAAAAGAATTGGTTGATCAATTGTTATCTTCCCAAGCTTACTTGTATGTCATGATTGTATGTTTAAGTAAAATTGAGGCATATGATTTTTATACTTTTTATGTGTTTTTATGTCCTGTTGCTAATAAGGGAGGAGAGAGAGATAACTAAGTAACTAATTTAATTTGACTACTTATTAACTAGGCTCTAACTGATCCTAACACCAATATCTATTCTCACTTGTTGTACACATCTTGAACCAATGTAACACTACTGGGATTACCAAATGCTAATCGTTACTGGGTTACCAAGTGTTACATGCATGCTCGAAGTGATTGTATTGTGTGGGCTTACTTAGGAGAGTTGTAGGGTGAGAGAGAATCATTAATTAACTAAGGAAAGCATCAAGTAATAGTAATTAACATTAATTAATCTATTCTGAATGCTGCAAGGTTTATCACAAAGTTCGTCTTTGTTGTTGTACACAAGGTGTGCTCAAGTACACAATGCTCGAATAAAGATCCATTCCCTTTATGACTCCTACTACGGGCACGTAGAAATAATTCTAACTCTGAGATGGAGAAAAGGCAAGAGTTTGGATAAGGGACTAAGAATAACTATGCAAACCAAGTGTGCCTACCTCTTATTTATAGCCAATGAGGTAGGACATGATATCGCATATGTGATATCGTGTGGAAGGCCACGATATTGCGGCTCATCAATGAGGTATCATTTGAGCTCAGCAATGAGAAAGGCTTTCTTTTGATGGTGTGGGCTTTGCTTTTTATGTTTATTTTGAGCTTTTTGTAGATTTTTTTCTAGATTTGTTTGCTTCTTTCTTTCTATCTTTCTGTTCTTCCATTTTTTCTTTAGCCACATGAGATCATACATAAAATTTTTTTCTTCAACCACATGAGATTATACTTAAAATTTAAAATTTTAAGTACCTTAAAATTTTAAAACCTAAACCTGAAACCCTATACTTGCTTGGCTTCGCCAAAAAGATCCAAGTCTCTAGAACATCATTCCAGATGCAATTGCTTACTAAAGAAACCCAAGAAAGCTTTGTTCCTTTTAAGTTCGAAGCTGATTCAAGTGCAACGTCCCACCTCCATCTTGGCCAGAATGAGTGGGGCTTGCATTACTTTTAGTGGATTAGTGGGGCCCACATTAATTTTAGCAAAGTAGTTGGGTATTAATTTTTTGTAAGATGGGACATTATATATTCTCGTCATGCACTTGTTGCTCAAAGCACATTTTAGCATTGCTACTCTAAACATATTGAAGAGGGATGAGACTCTTCGAAAATGTTTTATGTAATAGCTTCTTTACTTTTTATGTTTGTTTTGAGCTTTTTCTAGATTTTGTTCTAGATCTATTTACTTCTTTCTTTCTATCTTTCTATTTTTTTTTCTTCAATTGCACAAGATCATACTTAAAATTTTAAGTACCCTAAATTTTTCTTCTATCTCACTGCCTAAAGAAAATGAGCTCTACAGATTGGCAGTCTTCTACCTCTTTTCCAAATGTCCAAACCAACATTGCTAATTTCAAATAGCCCTTGGGTAAGGACCCCTCTACTAGCTCCTCACCAAAAAGATGTCGTACACTGGAAACTTCAACGAAGCACAACATGAATCTACAGACAGGTCCATGTTGTACCAACCATCTAGTTAACAATGATCGTCTTAGTTCAAATGAAGAATTAGAAACTTTCTACAAAGATTTCTTCAAATCCAAGTTCTTATAACATAAAGATATTTTTTGCATAGACTTTCATTTAAAAATGGAGCAACTTCATGCAGAACACGCTCTTGAAGTAGACAAACTCCATGTAGAACATGCTCTTGAAGCATGTAAACTCTGCATTGAGTTAAATCTTTACCAGAAATAGCTTGCCAATTCTCAACTCCATTTCAACCAACTTTAGTCTGAGTGTGCGTCTATTTGTCAACAGTTGAATGACATCAATAAGTCTTCTTTTGCCAACAAAGATTCTGCAAATATTCCTGAAGTTTTGTTGGAAATGATCAACGCAACTACAAAGGGTCTTTATAAACATTTTTATGATGTAGATCGCTCCCATCACAATAAAGAAAGAATTGAATAATTGCACTCAGAAAAGTTATTGGTTCATAGTTTATGCATCATTACTCTGGGCCTCAAAGCTTCCACTCTTGAAGGAGAAGCCCTCCTTCAAGCAAAGTTTGATCTCTTCAAAAAGAGCACAATGTTAAGCTCTAGACAGCTTACTTGCATGCAAAAATGGCTTCCATAGAAGCTAATCATAAAAAATTGGAGAACTTCTTATGAAAAGCCATTGTTAAGATAATTGAATGCATCTCAGCTCTCAATCAGCCCCCTCCTACATTAATGCTTATTAATATATCCCTTTCTCCTCTTGGCACCAACACCATCAGAAGAAAGCCTTTATCATTGTTGAGCTTAAATGATACCTCATCACAAAATCTTGCCTTGGTGATCTACAATAGATTTGGCTTCAGCTCTTTAAGTGACTTTGTGCTCAAGGATATCCTTCTTATTTCTTAGTCCATTGCTTCAAGTTAGTCCTTGTCTCCTCTAGATGACCTCTTCTTGAAAGGCTTCATCAATGCCATGATATTCACACTAGGAGACATACCTCTCTCATCTTCAAATTGGATTTTAGTCCTTCAACTAAATCCTTGTATGTGAGGACTCTCCTAAAGCCTATACTTACTCGACTTCATCAAAAAGATCCAAGTCTCTAGAACATCATTCCAAATGCAATTACCTGCTGGAGGAACCTAAGAAGGCATATTCAAGTGCAATGTCCCACCCCCATCTTGGCTAGAATGAGTGGGGCCCACATTAATTTTAGCGGAGTAGTGGAGTATTAATTTTTTGTAATATGGAACACTATATATTCCCATCATGCACTTGTTGCTCAAAGCACATTTTAGCATTGATACTTGATGAGTGGCGAGGTACCCCTACACTCAACCATACAAATACAAGCGTTACATGTGCGATCTGGTCGAACTCCGGAGATGGACTAGGTGTGGCATCTAGACAGTTAGCCTTAGATCATAGTTTGCTATCTTCCCACCTAGACTAGTATTAGCTTTGTCACGTATGGTTTAGTCCAGAGTGAGGTTTATGATGTGTTTCTATGCTAATGCTACTCTTGAAGGCAATGGAAAATAATATTCACTAAACTAAGAGAGAAAGGGTGAGAGAGAATCTAAGCTAGCCTAAGTGTGATGAGCATCCATTCCTTGATTATCCATACACATCTTGAACTTCGTGCATGACTACCACTAGGATTACCAAGCGTACATCCTAGGTACAATACTGGGTTACCAAGTAGTCACACTTAAATGCTCGTGATAAATTCGTACTCATTCCGCGTTTAACAGGAGTTCAAGGGTGAGAGATATTAACTAAGAAAGTAGTAAACAGAAATTAAATAAATAATTAATTAGACTAAGTGAATGTTGCAATGATGAAGTAATCTTGATCTTTATTTTCGGTCATGTGTGTGTCCAAGTACATCACACTCGAATAAAGGTTCTGTACAATTACAATCACCACACTGTGGGTATACAATGGGAGAAAAGGATTAAGAGAAAGAAATGAAACACTTAAACTAAAAGCTAACTTACTGATAACTAACTGATAGAACAAGGAAAGCTGCCTCTTATTTATAGAAATTGAGGTAGGCCATGATATCGGGTACGCGATATCGCTGGGAAGGATGTGATATTGCGGACGCGATATCGCGGCTCCGATAACTAGGCCTGATAGACCATATCTTGTATTAGGGCTCTGATAATAGGGCTCCAATAACTGGGCTCTGATAACTGGGCCTGACAGACCATGACTCATCATACCTCCATGACTGAATAAAAACTCGTCCTCGAGTTACAAAGAGAACAAGCTCCATTGATTAGATAGTGGATAGGTATGGGATTATTGACTAACTAGAATGGATTCATGCCATAGTGTGGAGTTTGAACAAAATTAAGACACAACACAAAAGAAAATCCTATGATTTACAAAATTGGATGGAACTCATGTAGTTCCTGGTGGCGATGGCTCCTCCATGGGTGTCTTTCCCTTTTCTTGCACTCCAGGTCTTGGGATTTGATGGCGTTGAAGTATGTCCTGGAGTTTCTCCTCTTGTAAGACCTTGAGTGCCTTGGCATACGTGTAAGTTTGCACTTGTACCATAGAGGCATCTCAGTCATCCTTCTCTTTTTCTTTCGCCACCCTTTTATTCTCTGTCAATAGTTTATTTAAGTTGCTTGGTTCTGAAAGTGTCTAGTTGATTCTGAGCAACCTTTGACCCTATATTCAGAAGGTTTAATACTTTTGAAATGGCTTGAATAGAGAAATCAATAGTCACACCAAAATTGTTAACCATGGTGCCTTCTTCTTTATTATGCCAAAATTGGTACGTTTCCCCTAAGTACTAGGCACCACTTTCAGAGAGGGTAGGCCATAACGGGGACCCTGTGATGTGATGCCTAACGACCTCCAGAGAAAATTCTACAAACGATCCAAAGTTTAACTCCCCAATCACTGCTGTGAATGTTGACTTCTTGTGAATGGCGTGAACACAATCCTGGGGCAACGTGAGATGTTGTCCTTGTTCAGCCATAGCAGCTGCTCCTCCTTCTGCCTGCCTTGATTGTATAGTAGCAGGGTCCTCTTGGTGGATGATGCTAAGTGATTGTTCCTCCTACTCTGCATGTTGTCTGGTGGGATCTTGTCTTCCTCCTTTCCTAGGTTGTTTGATCGCACCTTGAGCAAGACCTTCTTGTTGTCCACATTTAGGGCCATCTATAATCACACAGGGCCAATTGTTAGTAAGGTTGTTACCAAAGTTAGGTTATGCCTTATTGCTTGCCTTAATAAATTTACTTTATTTCAGTGTGATGTTAATTATTGGAAGAACATGTCCCCGAAAGATTATAATGTTGAGTCTTCTTTGCTTAGGTGGTCTCCAAATTTAATTTCTTGGTATAGCTAAGGGGATGAAATTGTTTTTAACACATTTTATTCTTAATTTTAGAACTAATTACCCTTAAAGATGTCCTTCACGTGATGATGAATTTCAAAAAAATTATGTGCTATTCGGCATGTGCCCTTCCCCATGACTAAGCTGAACACTCCGGGTTCAAGTAGGTTCAAACGGAATGAAAATCGGAGTACCAGCGAGCAAGTTATGGATATGAAAGCAAGGGACACGCAATCGCGACCCGTAGAGAGGAATTTGAAAAACTTCCCCTACGTGAACAATTGCAAATGATGTTGATTAGCATAGGGGGGTCATGTATATATATTTTCATTGAAGTTAGGGCACTTAGAGAATGTACAATTTTTAATATATATATATTTTTAAAATTAAATGATGTAAACTAAGGACATCTGGATGATTGTTAAAGGGTTCTAGGGTAATTCAACTAGTTTTGAAGGCATGAAAATTATGATGGTGTGGTATTTATCAATAAGGACCTTAGATGGTAGAGAAAAAGGCTATGTGATGGTTCATAGGAATGTTGAATCGGAGGGATAGTAATAAGGGAAAGAAAATCGTTGGCAATATGCTAAGGGTAATAAATGGTGTGTGGAAGATGGGTCATGAGTGAAAATTACAAAAATTATGCAAGTGGGTCCTCCCCAAAGCAGGTTCCAACCTATAATGCCCTTGCATAACCACACCTTAAAATGTCCATAGGCACTAGAAGGGTTAGATGTAATCCACACTGATTCCACAAAACACACACATGTAAGTATCACTGGAATGAGGTAAGAATTCTATGCTACACGAGACACAAGTAACAATTACATGAACAATGAGAGGAGATGGGGTATAGAAGGGATCGTAGAGATTGGGACATGAGGTAACTGACCCAAGGCACAATGAATCCTGCGTGTAAAGCATGGTTAATATCTCATTAACCCATCGTTCCAAGATCAAGACCAAGTCCATTCCTCTGATTAGTAACATTGCATTGGTTCATCCCATGATGAGCAACTATGAGAGTACTAGAACAACAAGGCGTATNAGCCAACACCTCATGTTACTTCATCAGGGCCACCAACTCACACTCCAACAACCATACGACCCAATGAACATAGGCATGGAGGGCAACGTCCCGATCCTTGCATATCATTTAATAGTCCCAAATATCATAGTGGGTCAACTCTTTATCTGGGAACCACATCTCATAAATTGCCCCACTATGCTTACTATAACCGTGTGTGGAGCCTAATGGGGTAAGTATGACCGAGTCCCAATATTTCTAACATGCAAGGGTCCTCATCTTTCATTTATTAATCCTTTCCATCATCAACTGTTTAGTTATAGGGGATATCCCCCATTTTAATAGCAAGCAGGATTAATAAATGCTTTTCATTTTCTTTAATTTTACAACTTTTTATTTTCCAATTTTTCATTTTTCAGTTTCTTATTTTTTCTTTTTGTCTCTTTACATTTTTATAAGTAATCTCATCTACGAATAAAACACTCATGTGGGTCATTGGTTGAGNAAAATTAAAGAAAATGAAAAGCATTTATTAATCCTGCTTGCTATTAAAATGGGGGATATCCCCTATAACTAAACAGTTGATGATGGAAAGGATTAATAAATGAAAGATGAGGACCCTTGCATGTTAGAAATATTGGGACTCGGTCATACTTACCCCATTAGGCTCCACACACGGTTATAGTAAGCATAGTGGGGCAATTTATGAGATGTGGTTCCCAGATAAAGAGTTGACCCACTATGATATTTGGGACTATTAAATGATATGCAAGGATCGGGACGTTGCCCTCCATGCCTATGTTCATTGGGTCGTATGGTTGTTGGAGTGTGAGTTGGTGGCCCTGATGAAGTAACATGAGGTGTTGGCTTCGATGCACCACAGTGTTGGACTTGTGCTGAGTTGGAGGATGCAGTGGCCTTGGAATTGTGTTTTCCCTTCCTAGGGTCATTTCTAAAGATGGGATGCCTTTGATGTTGTTGAGGTCTCTCACTATTGTTGGCAATATTAGCACAAGTAACGTTGGTGGGTTGTTGCTGTGGTGCAAACACCTTAGGAATAGTTGATGGCGATGTAGAAGGAGGGAAAGGATGAGAATGTTGAAAATTAGGAGAGGTGTAAGGTGCACAAGGAGATGGTTGTGTTGAGGACATAGGCTGATAGTATTGAGGAGAATGGTAATGTGGCGAGATAGAGTATGTTGACCCAGTTGGGGAAACAAGATGTTGGGCTTGATAAGCATTTGGATTCGGATGATATGAAGGGTGTCTCCAGTTTAGGGGTGGCTTCCCCCATGACTGGGATTGTTGCCACTATGATTGAACACAGTATCTCTGTACAAACTCTGGATGTAACATGCTTCCCAAATGCTTATATAAATGTAACAAGATTGGGCATTGCCCTTGGGGTGATCGTACAGGTAAATGTTGCATTCATATATATGATTAGTAGTTGAGCTCTTATTTTCTTCATTCCTTCTTTCCGAATGTCTAATGATATTTTGTCCTGCTTCTTGGGTTGTAAAAACTCTATCTCCAATAATATTGATATATTCTTCATACGTCCATTCCAACATCTTATTGATCTTTGCCTCGACTTC
>MNCI01014694.1:71826-83061 GCA_015680685.1 Gnetum montanum
GGTCGACATGGAATGGTAAGAAATATACAAAAACACATATGCACTCAAGTAAGTAGAGAGGTATAAGGAGTGTTTTATCCCCTTGAAGTCACATCCTTTTCAAACCTTTGAATCTTTTCCAAGCTCAGAAACTACAAAGGCCACAAGTTCGTTAAATTTTTATTAATGAAAAAGGGACCTCATATTCCCAAAACAAGGAAAACCATAGAGTTTGTGGATGGGTGGATGACATGGACTCACTTCCTATTTGATGAAAATAGAAATTGGTCTTAGTTATTAGTCATCAAAATTCAAAAATAGAAACCAAACATTAGCAATCAAAAAAATTAAATACAAACCATCATTAGCAATAACTACAACACCACTATGTCTTGTTGGTAATAAAGCACTTTTTATTAGAAGATAAGTCACACCAAAATAAGAAAAAATATAAAAGAAATTATAAAATATTCAAGAATGATAAAACATACTAACGATGTTGTAAAAAAAATTTGGAAAAATAACAAAGTGTAAAATAAGAAATGTGAAGAAAAAAAGATGAAAATTTGAGGAGCCACTTTAAATGTTTAGCATGAATGGCCATCTTCCTCATGACTAAGTTGAAAGGAGGAGATTTGAAACATTGAGTGAGGTTGTCCATCTATTAAGGTGTTGCTTCCACTAGCTTGCATGGGTTCATGGAAAGGTTTGACTTGTTGTGTGTTGAATAGCTACTTTTTATCTAGGCTCTCAGGCTTGTAGATCAGCATGGCCCTAGAAGACAATGTTTCATAAATGATATAAGGCCCTCTTCACAATGTTTGAAACTTAGTTCATTGAGGTACGTGTGTGGGGTTTTAAAAGAGCACCTTTTCTCTAGGCTAAAATTTCACTTTCTTTATCCTAAGATCATGTTGTTGTTTACTGAATGCTTTGTGCAGTTCATTCAATGATATGGCCACTAATCGGTTTTCATCTAGCACATTAAGGTTGATCAATTATTCTCTTTGTGTTAGACTTAGATCAAGATCTAGGTCACATACTGTTGAAAGTGTGTGAAGCTTGGATTGAATAGGAAGTGTTGGTAATTTCCCATACATCAACTCATAGGGAGAGTAGCCTATAGGGAGTTTCCATGTTGAGTAGTAGGCCCAAAGGGTATTGTTGAGTTTTGTGCTCTAGTCCCTTATATATTTGCTAACATTTTTTGTTAGGATCTTTGTGATCTTCCTATTGATAGGATGTTGTTAATTTATGTTCAACCCCTAAGCATTTCATAAGCTTGTAAAAAGTTGTGCTTTTGAAATGGGTTCCATTGTCAGAAATCAGTGCAAACCTTTTTACAACATTTTGTTGTACAAACTACATAGCAATAGATGATGTATAGGTGATGATGGTTGCTACTTTGGCTCATTTTATGTGGTAATCAATGGTGATGATTATATATGCCTTTCCATTTAATAGGGGTGCAATGGAACCCATGAAGTTGATGCCCCATATGTTGAAGGCTTCTAGTGGTTGGATCTATTATTGAGATCCCTCCATTCAAGAAATTATCCCACCATCTTGTTGACAGGGTTCACAAGATCAGACAAATTGATGGGCATCGCTAAAGAAGATTAACCAATAATACCCTACCATTAGGATCTTAATGGCCATGCATCTCCTAACATAGTGGCCCCCATAAGGACCCTTATGAGCATCCTGGAGAATGCATAGTTGATCAACATTAGGTAAACACCAATGAACCAAGCCATCAGCGCACACCTTGTAAAGATGTCCATTGATTTCCATGAATTACTTGGCCTGATGAAGAAACTATTATTTCTTCATGTAGTCAAGATCTTGTGGCATCTCTTGAGTGAGAAGATAAGTAAGGATGTCATCATACCATTTTGGTTCTGTGGGCACTTGTTCATTTATTACACTAGTAAAGAGGAGTTCATTAGGAAATTGACCAAAGAGTGGGCTCTCCTCTTTATTATCCCATCATAATCAAGAAAAGTGATTAGTGACCACATTCTTAGTTCCCTGTTAATCTACCATTGTAAGATCAAAGTCCTACAAGATTACCAACCACCGTATGACACGAGGACTCACCATTAGCTTGTTCATGAGGAAGCACATTGTGCCTGAACTTCTCTAGAGCATACACCACCACCATCAGTTCTTTCTCTATTATAGTATAATATAAATGTGCACCCACAATGCTTCAACTTGCGTAGTGGATGTAATATGGATGTTTCTTATCATCCAACTGCATAAGCATGGCTCCTAAGGCATAATTTGATGCATCTATCATGATATGAAATGGTCTAGATAAGGTGCTTGTAGAATTGGAGTCTCCACGAGATTTTTCTTGAGGCTTTGAAATGATTTTCCAAATTCATTTATTTAGATGAATAGATCATCTTTCTTTGTTAGCTTGAACGGTTTTGTGATCTTAGAGAAATTCTCTATGTATTTCCAATAGTAGCCAATGTATCCAAGGAATGACTGAGCATCTTTAACGGTTTATGGTTGGTGAGTTATTTCTTAGATGACCCTTATCTTTTTAGGGTCCACCTCAATCCCTACCTTAGAAATTCTATGCCCTAGTACAATGCTCTCCTAGACCATCAAATGACTCTTCTGCCAGTTGAATCAAAGATTTGTCTCCATACACCTTTTAAGCATCCTCTCAAGGTGATTTAATGCTTACTTAAATGTAGCACCATAGGTGGAGAAGTTATCCATGAAGACTTCCACCTAGAAACCAATTTTTTGCTAAAAAATTCTTAAGACCAAGTGTTGGAATGTTGTAGGAGCATTGCACTGACCAAAAGGCATCTTTCGATATGAAAAAATCCCTTTGGGACTCATGAATATTGTTTTGGCATGATCCTCTGGTGCGATTTGGATTTGGTTATAGCCACTATAACCATCTAGAAAACTATAATAGCAATGCCTAGATATAGTGTCTAACACTTGATCCACAAATGACAATGGAAAGTGATCTTTGAATGTTGTTATATTCAATAGCCAGAAGTCGATGTAGACCCACTACTTGTGACCTTTCTTTAGTACAATCATTAGTGGACTAACCCACCCACTATTCACAATGGGATAGATAAACCCTACCTTGAGGAGTTGTTTGATTTCCTCTTTGATGATCTCCTTCAATTTGGGATTCAATTGCTATTGTGGCTACCTCTTTAGCTTCATGGTTGGATCAATGAAACTACGATGTTGGCATATCCTAGGATCAATCCCTATGAGTTTAGGATATGACCAAGCAAAGGCTATTGGCCATTTATTGACGACTTTCAATAGCATCTGTTTCTATTCAGAAGCAAGATTGACATTGATTATTATTAGCTTATCATTTGTTAAAATGCATACTCCATGCTGATAGGTAGAGTTTTTAACTCTAAGGGATATTGTTTAAAATTTCTAGGATTTCCAACTCTTCCCAATAGGTATCATCATTTGCATTATTAGAGAGTTGATAATGAACTTGCTCTAATTTATCCATGCTTTCAATATAGGCACATCTCAGACTCTTAGCAGGTTCCATGCAAAGTGTGCTGCTTTGAAGATTAGCTGTTAACCACTGGGTGTCCTCCTATTTTGTGGCTGCTACATATAAGCACCTTTGAACTTCAAATTCATCTACATGATGTCTGCATGCTTTGATGGATGTGCTCTTGACAAACCAAAGTTTTTGCACATAGTTGCACCCAGTATCACTGAACACAATGCATGGAACTTTTGTCTTCTTGATCTTTCCAAATTGGAAATTTCCAAGGAGAGATCTCTCATGCCCATTTGCACATCAACAATTCTCAACCATGCCCTTTCCATAATAATTCAAAAGTCTCCCTTATAGTTGTTAAGATTGATCACCAAAAAATTAGTAGGATAGGACCACCCATAAACAATGGTCATAATGTCCTCCACAGGTCCCAATGGAATAGTGATTGACTGGTTTACCAATTCTAGATGGATATTACTCTTCTTGAGAGATGACAAGTTCCATGCTTTGTACATGTCATGGGAAATTAGATTGACATTGAAACTTGAATCAAGAAGATCCTTGCTTGGCTCATGTCTAGTGATCTGCAAGTAAATGAGAGGACTTCCAAGGCTAGATCGTATCCTTGGAAGGTTGCCAGCTTTGATCTAATTAGATACAACATGGATTAACATGATAGTGTAGATCTTAGGAGGAATTTGGTTTGAAGGGCTCTCAAAATAATTTGATGAAGAGGATGATGGAGAGATAGGGTGGCCAACCACATTAGTTTGTGAGGAATTTGAAGGACTATTAGGCTAAAAGAATGATCATTTTTGGGATATGGATTTTGAACCATTAGGCTAGGAAGCCTGTTGTAAGTTGATAATCCTTGTAGCATTACATTGTTGTAGCTATGGTGGAATTTCACCCTAAATAGATGGAGTAGGATGTAATTAGGTTGAGGGTAGAGGTGCGTGTGCTAAAGGATAGAAGGCTGATATGGATATAAGGTTTCTCCTCTAGTAGATGGAGAATGAGTTCTATGAATCTCTGAAGGGTAGTAGTTGTGCTGAAAAGAAGCATGATTAGAAAAGTCATGCAGAGATATTGATCATTGAACATAGTACCCATATGGATTTGGCTACCTATTAGGGTATTTCTACCTTGGTGGTGGCATCCCCCATGATTGTGGGTGTTGCTACTGGTGTTATTCATATGGCTATGGTGGAGCTTCACTTCGATAATAAGCTTGTTGTTGCTAGTGGAATTGCCTTGGGTTGCCTTGAGAATAAGGCAACCTTCTAGATGCTTGTCTTCTTGCCAGTCTAGGATTCAACATGTACACCCCAAACTCCTGCAAGTGTAACATGATAGGGCAACATCCCTTAGGATGTTCATATTGGTAGATTTCACATCCATCATCATCATATAATTCTATCTCCACAACTTCTTCTACTGTAGTAGCTTTGCCCTTACCCCTTTGATAGGCATGTTCAACTTCTTTTTGCCTCCTGTAGTTATGATCATTACTCTACTCGATTTTTTTGCAATCTTTAGAGTAGTTTTGAATTTTTCATGCAAAAAATCCCACATTTTATCTACCTTGGTTGAAATTTCAGATATAGATTTTTGGATCAGCAAGATATTTCTATTCACCATCTCATCAAGTGGTGACTCCTTATTGTCAAAAAATTAGACCTCCCTTTTTCTAATGGAAGGATCCCTATTATAGTCCTTAACACTTTCCCATTTCCTTAGCTCTCCTTCTTCTTTTGCTACTTGCTCTATTAGCCTTTGGATCTAATGGGCTCTAAGTTCTAATAGTCATTATTGGGCATAAACCCCAAGAGTTATTCTCGTTTTTGATCTAAGTCCATCTATGATGTGGTGAAGTTATTCCTGCTGAGAATAGTCATGGCAAGGGCATCGATGTATGAGAGAATAGTATCTACCCATGGTAGCATCCAAGGGTTCATGTATTCCTTGATTCCATCTTTGGATCTACCTTCTCGGATTAGACACTTAGGAGTACATTTGATATTTATCATTAAATAGCTCTAGCATTGTACTCCACCTATGACTAGATTTTGGCTCCAAGAACCATAACCAACTTTTTGCTTCCTTGATGAGTATCCTAGAAAATAACTTTAATTTCTACAAATCATTTTCAATATTTTGTAAGGAATAGGCATCATGAAAGACTTGAAGATGTATTTGTGGATCCAAGTTAGATCCCCCCTCAAATCTAGGGATAATGTTCATGTCAAGTTGCTTGGTCTGATTATCTTTCACATGCTTGGTTGGAATTTTCACTACCTCTGTGATATTTAGCATAGTTCAAGTTGCCAATAAAGGCTCATCATCATCATTATGTTGATGATGCCTATGATTTTTTTTACTACCTCTTCGATCATGGCAAGCCTGGTGGTCATTATTGTCCTACTATTCACCTTCATCATAATTGTCCTTTTGGCAACAGCTGTTAGAACCAGAAGAGGAAGAAGAAGATGCTGATGAAGAGGGTGAAGAAGGAGGAGGACTACCACCACCTCCTCTACACTTGTCACAGCCACATTCATCAACTTTCTTGTCATCCCAATGCTTGCCCGAGCCCCTGCTTGGGCTCCTACTTTTGCCTGAACCTAGATTATTTATAGTGGACTGTAGCTTCAGGTTTAGGTTCCCATCACCAATTTCAAAGGATAGAGAATCTTCATGTTGATAACTGCTAGAGGGAGGATCCTCATTGTCATTTTGGTTAAGCAAGAATAAGGGATTAGTGAACCATTTCCCCTTCATAGTCTCATGGTGCTTCTCCTAGTGTCGATCTCTCCTGCATTGTGTTTTAGTTGGACAATAGTCCCTATAGTCATATTCATGCATAACATACTTTTCTTGAAGATCTTGGATGCCCAACCTCCTAAGAGTTTGGAATAGCATCCCAAGCATAGATTTATTAGGAGGCATTACAATGTTTCCCTCCATATCTCGCTACCATAGTTGTTCATCCTGATGTAGGATGAAGGTGAAATCAAGCACATACTCATTTGGATGAGTATATACCACCTTGCATTCTTGAGGCACTGGTGGTTTAGTATCATTGCACTTGTGAGAAGAAGAAATTATGTAATTAAAATAAGTTATCAATGCACTTAAATTATTATATTTATTTTTAGAATGATTTTTAACCTTAGGGTTCATCCAACAATGTTAATGATTTTCACTATACATAGATAGTGCACATTTCAAACAAAAAGAATCCCCAACAATGGCACTAATGATGAGCAGTAAGTACCCCTACGCTCAACGAAAAGAATCACTAAGCATTCACATGTAATCTAGTAAAATTTTATGGACTCTATGTCTTTTGGTACACTAGCCTCTAGGAATTGAACTTACCCTAATAGTCATTTATTGTCTTCCCGATTACACTTATGGTATGCAAAGGTATGGTTAAGTGTAATTGAGGTGTATAATTTTTATTATTTTTATATTTTATGTTTTGGGTGCTTAAAATAAAGGATGAAAGAAATGAAATAATTTAATTGCTAATTTAATCTAACTAACTACATCAAACTAATCCTAACATAAGCATCCGTTCCCACTTGCTGTACACATCCTGAACATGTTTAGTGCTATTGGCTTACCAAACTTGAAGTGTTACTGGGATTACTAAGCGTTACGTGTATACTCAAAGTGGTTATACTTATGTGCTTAACTAATCACTACTTAATCTAGCTTAGTTTTGCCTAATTAATTATTTAATTACTTAAAGCATTAAAGGAAATCACATAAAACATTAAATGCCTAAATAAATAATTAATCTATTTCCAAGTACTGCAAGGTTTATAAAAAATCTCATCTTTATTATTGCACACACTGCTATGCTTAGGTACAACAATGCTCAAATAAAGATCCATACACTCTAAACTCCTACTGGGGGCACTTCAAAAAATATTCTAACTTCTAAATAATAAAAATGCAAGAGCTCCACTACAAATATGAAAAGATGTACCATAAACATGGTAGGTGAGTGTGTATGTATAGGCAAAAATAGACTCTACATCAACAGGGCCACATCAATGCATCAAATCATGCATCGATGGAGCCTAGTTGATGAGGCCTAGTCGATGGGGCCTAGTTGACACAGCCAATCCATGACTCATTAGTTACAAACTTAGAAATTAAAAAATTAATAAAAAACAAAGGTAATTGCTATTTCCTCCTCCACACTCCCAGCATGGAGGACACTTTCCCCCTTGAACTTGAGTGTATGTGGAGTTGCTTGTACACCAAATTAGCAACTAGGGGTTTGAAGTGGAAACATTAGGTTTATTGGATTCTTAATATCAAAACTTGTGGAAACCCATCACAAATCACCATTTCATCAACCAAAATGCTAGACGAAAGCTTTGGCATCAATTTTTGCAATAGAATTCATCAATTATCAACTTTGAAGCTCCACTTCTTCTCTTGGACAGCATTGAGGCTTCAACCCCTTTAGATTTCAAGCCTTCTTCTAATGTTGATCTTCATGATGAAGAAATGTAGCAAAAATACCAACATCTAGGCATTAGATGAAGCTACCAAAAAATTTCGACCTTTCCCAAGGCCATTTCTATCCAAGGAACCTCTTCATCAATCCCAAGGTAGGTCATTCTTTGCCCTTTCTTATGGTGTTCCAGCTATTTTTGGTGTTTTTCTAGGTAGAAACAAGTTGTTTTTCTCAGATCTAGTTAAGAGGAATTAATAGAATTAAATTTTAGTGAAATCCCATGTCATGTTCTAGTAGTTTTATGTGAATCTAGGGTTATTTTTATAGTTTTCACCTTGATAAATAAGATTTTGGAAAGTAGGGTTTAGATGCTTTTTTCTCAAAATCTCATGTTGGGCCCATTTGTCTTAGATCTAGGTAAGAGGACTCATTAAAATTAAATTATAATGGCATCCTATACCCTTAATTTTATGTGTTTTGTGATGCATACAGGTTGGTTTGGTTATTTTGGTTGTAATCTTTGGCTAAATAACTTTAAATTTGTGTTTTTTAAAAATTTTTAATACAAAAAGCAAGCTATGTTGTGTATTTTTATTAAATAAATGGCTTAATTTTTGAAAAAGTTAATGTTTTGGATTTTAGTGTTGTATTTAAGCTTTGTACATGATATGGTTTCATTTAATTTGGAGTTATATTGGTTAAGTTATAACTACTTCAATTCAATTATGCAACTAGGGTTTGTGCCATTTTTTAGATTTTCATCAACATTAATGAATTTTTTCTGAAAAAATGGCAATGGTTTTGAATTTATATTAAGTATGGCTGTGTAGGGCTCAATTCAAGCTTTCATATGGTGGTGGTATCACTCTATTTGGAGTTTGAATGAATTTTTGGTGAATTTTTTTCATACCCTACGTGAATGGGGGTTAATGGTGACAACTATGGTTTTGCTATTTCTGGCTATGTTTTGTGTAAGAATGGTTACATGATTTTGGTTGTAATGGTCATGAATAGAATATTCATGATTTTAGGATTCCCTTTGTGGTGGAATCACTAAAATCAAAGCTAAGATGAATTGTTTATGAATTTTATAATAAGGTTGTGTTAATTGGTCTAAATTTGGTTGTAGCACTTTATCCCTTTGAGGATGGATGTGGTTGTCATAGTTAGAGTTGTCGACCTCCATGCTCTTGGGGAATTTTTTTGAAAGAAAAATTAGAAATTATGTCATAATTTTTTTTTGTTTTTAAAAAGAAAATAGCTTTTTACTATTTTTAGTAAGTTTTTTACTTATTTCTACTATGGCCACTTTTTATATGTTTTGATGCCTTTTCTAAATTAATGCATGATCTAAACTAAGACATAATTCTAGTTCTGGTGTTTTGGTTATAATAATTTTTGCTATGATATCAAGTCTGGGAAAGGTTGTAATAATATTGATGAGTGGCGAGGTATCCCTACACTCAACCATACGAATACGAGCGTGTACGCGCGATCCGGTCGAAATCCACAGACTAAATGCCTTAACGCCACAAGAAACACTTGGGGTTAATCGTTCGTTGTCTTCCCAGGCTTGCTTGTATGTGTCACGGTGTATGGTTAAGCAAGTTTGAGCTATATGATTTTTTTGGTATTTTTTGGTTTATCTCCTAAGCTATGAGGGAAAAGGGTTGAGAAACTAACTAACTCTAACTACAGTACTAAGTCCTAGCATCAGCATCCATTCCCACTTACCGTACACACCCTGAACTATGCAACTGTGGCTACCAAACGCTAATCGTTACTAGGATCACCACAAGTAACGCACATGCTCAAAGTGGTCGTACTGAGGCACTTAACTAACCTATGTGTGACAAGCAGCCGATCCTTGACTAGCCGTACACATCCGGAGATGCTCGTAATCAAGTTGTACTTGTCCCACGTTCTAGGAGGAAAGGGTTGAGAGAATCTACTTACGATGAGTAGCTGATTCCTTGGCTAGTCATACACATTCGTTAACGCTCGTAACCAAGTCGTACTCATGCCGCATTACTAGGAAAGCAGTAAATAACATTAATTAAACCTATCCATGCACTGTAAGGTTTATCCACAAAGCTCATCTTTATTGCCATACACAACTTGCATTCAAGTACAAAGCTGCTCGAATAAAGAACCGTTCACTTGGGGAACTCCTACTACGGGCACATGGAAAATATTCTATCTTTGGGGTGATCAATCCGCTAGAGCTTTGCTACTTTACGCCTAGGATACCAAATGAGGGGAGTGCCGCCTCTTATTTATAGATATGGCGGTGGACCGCGATATCGCGTACGCGATATCGCAGGGGATGCGATATCGCGGCAGATGTGATATCGCGTATGCGATATCGCAGCCTGTGCAATTCGTGTGTCATCATGCCCCCATGACTAAATGAAAACTCGTCCTCGAGTTCCTTACAATAATATTAGGTAGGTATGGGATTATTAGGGGAAATGGAACTAATGGAATGACATGTGAACGGTTCATTATTACAAGACTTGACACAACTAGTGTTCATGACAACAAGGGTGAACACCTTATTACAATAACATCAGGCCACATTTGGTAGCTGAGAGAAAAGAGGAGAGAGAATAGAAGAGAAGAAGAGAGAAGAGTCTTGCTGCTGCCAACGCCTAGATTGCGCCTTCCGTTGTCCATTCGTAAGTGCATTATCAATCTTGCTCCTTGAATAGCTGCTTCAGTGCTGCTCCATTCCAAGTGGTTGCTCCAGATCCATTCCATTATTTTATGATTGCCATCTGCACACACAACACAATCATATATTAGCAAGGGTAATTGAATCATTAAGTAAATAATACCTTGCTTCGGTGTAAGTCCATTGGCTAGGTTGTGGTATGGCTGATATGGATCGGGGAAGATGTTACTGATGACTACCGAAGGTGTAGGGGTTAGGAAGAAAAATGAAAAAATCTGGGGCTTAGGAGAAAAATCAAAAAATCAGGCCCCGTACCCCCATGACTAATCGTGAACCTCCAGTAGCATTAGAATGAAGAAAGAAAAGGAGTAAGAAAGAAAGGTAAAAAGGGATAACTGAAAACATCAGTGAAGTGGATGTCAAGATGGAAATGAACAAAATAATAATTAATTGCAAAAAAATGTTAAGGAAAAGAAGTTAACTAATGTTTCCAAATAGGAATGTCAGTGGGTCCTCCCCAAAGTAGGCTCATGCCCTTAATGCCCTGACAATCCCACATTCAAAGAGTCTGTAGGCTCTGGGAATGTCCTT
>MNCI01014694.1:102178-129693 GCA_015680685.1 Gnetum montanum
CATGCCAAGGCTTGAGGTCACTCTAACTCAAGCCTGCCTAGACATCATCAAGTCCTGAGAAATCCAAAGATTAGTTCTTTAAGAGATAAACTTTGGACCATTTTTGGAGAAAGCACCAGAGGATGTCAAGACACAATTGCAAGCCTCTCCCATGTGGCTATTCATCACATCCAATGGGGAATGGTACATGGGAGAGACCTATCTCTTTTGGAGTACCTAAAGGCCAGGGTCTATTGTAAAAATCAAGGACATTTAAGTGTCCTACTCACTGAAAGCTATTGCACAGGCACTAAGGTTGCCAAACATTGGAACATAGTTAGTAGCAATATCAACAAAAGGCGATCCTGAGGCAAAAAGGGAATGGAGCCAATGATGTTATGGGGTGGACCATTAGGAGTATGATGCACTCACACCAGTGGAGCAAATTTATTTCAAGATTGTGGCCTATTACCTCAATCTAATGGTGAAGCCAAGCAAGGTGACTACTTTCTCCGCTCAAGCATGTGTCACTTTAAGCAAGAAATTTCCTGTTAACCTTGCACAGGTGATCTATTTGGAGATCGAGAAGTGCTTCAAGGAGAATGAACATGGAAGGAATACCCTACCCTTTTCATGCCTCATCAGAAAAATTTTCAAAAGGATAGGCATTGTTCCCTATTCTAATGATACTCTCAGGCATGCTCCTTTGGCCTCATGGGTAGAAATCATGAAAGATAAGATGCCAAAAATCATTGAAGAAGAGGAGCTACCACCACCACCACCCACTCAGAAGACAACAATAGAGGCCCATGTAGTCCTTGAGCATCTGCATCAAATATGATTTGTGAAGTCATGACCTCCTTTGTGAATTAGCTCATAGTGTCTCTTCGCTTCTAGTTCGGTTTGGTCAACGTCCAGTTTAGCTTGGATTTTAACATAGATAAAGTTATATTGTTTGACCATTAGGATGGTGAACGTGGGATCTCTACCTTGTAGTCTCAGTGATCGATAAGGTGGTCCTTGAGGTTTCATCTTACCAAGGACAACTATAGACTCGGTGGCGGTGATGGGATCTAAGAATGTAGTACCGAAGTCGGTAATGGGCAAGGCGACGGTGTTGGTGTATGTGGGGTCTATTATTAGTGTATGAGGACAACATATGGGAGAAAATGTAGCGTATGGTAAAAATGAGTAGTGTATAGTAAATACAAGGAGCGTATGAGAGAAAACAAGGAGCATACAAGGGAGTACAGCGTATGAAGGATTGCAGCGTGGCTAATGTATGGCGTACAGCATATGGACGCTAAGTGTGAAGTGCAGCGTATCAACGTTTGGGAGGTGAGTCTAGCATGCAGCGTGTCTATGTTGAAAAATGTAGCGTGTGCATGCTAAGGTTAACCATGGGCAGCGTATGGACACTGAGGGTGATGAACACAACGTGTGGCCAAGAAACTAAAATGCAGAATGTAGTCAATTTAAAGTGCAACATCTGGAACTAGGGTACAACGTGCGGATACTGGATACAGTGTCTGGACACTAGATACAGTGTCTGGAAGCTAGGGCCTAAGCGCTGGATGCTGTAAGTTAAGCAGCAACATGTTTAGTAGGTCAGAATGGCATATAGACACTAAGGGCAGCGTCTGAGGGAGAAAATCGAGTGCAGGATGCTATGAACAACATCTAAGAAGGGAGAAAAGGTTGCTGGGAACTGTGAACAATGTCTGAAACAAGGAAAAGGTGTAGGAAGCTATGGGCAGTGTTTGGGTGGAGGACAAGAAACGTAACAGAATTAGGCCCTCCTTCTAGTGCCAATTTACTGTACTATCTGAAATCGTCGATGCGAGGCTGGAATGAAATGGACACCAAGAGATCTATGGAAGATACAGTAAAATCCCACCTTCGCACGAGGGAAAGCTAGAAATAAACGAAGGCAGAATGCCTTGAATGGTCTGCGCATAGATCAAACAAAGACTTCCCCTAGCGTACGTTGTTGCGATGCGCTAGGTTATACATAAACGAATGCAAAATAAAGCATGAACTAACGTATAAAAGATAACAAAATGTAAACAAAGGTAACGAAAACTATAACAAATGCAAATAGTGTAAACAGAGAACAATTGATGGCAAAATTGTAAATGTATTGATTGACAATTACAAAAAAAAGTACACCAGTCAGAACACAGTTGCAGATTGATCGCAAGGTAGACGTTTAGCCCTGATGTGAAGGGTGTACAGATGCTGAGAGATTTGCAGGTTTTTGGTTGTAGGTGTGCAGCATGATCAAAATTATCCCAAATTCTTGACATGACTAAGTTTGGATAATGCCCAATCGTACGAGATAATGATGATGAGATTCACCAACTCTCTATATCCTGATGCCCCAAAATTGCCAACCTTGATTAAATGGAAAAACAGGGTATTTATAGGATTTTCAGGCATGGGATTTGGATCAGGAGGAAGATCTATGGCTGCGGGGTGAGAGAAATGTGGATCGGGTGATAGGAATTTGCATTTTTACTATATGCACATTTTACAATGTACAGCGTACAGTGTGACCAATTCTTATGCTGGCATGTACAATCCACAGCATAAGAGCTTGATATGCTCAAAGAATATGAAATTTTCAAAATAATGCTATGTTACAATAGATAATTTGATCTCTGACCTCTGGATCTGTGGTCTGGCGTGCTAATTTTTTCTTATTAGTGTGTCCTGGTGTGCTCTGGCATGTCCTGGCATCAGCGTCCAGAGTATTAGCGTCTAGCGTAATAAGTGCTTACGCTGGGCGTACACTAGTCATATGCTATAGCATGACCTCCAGCGTGTCTAACAAAAATGATGTATTTTGAGCAAATTTTCAACCTCTGAGACCTATTTCCAGAGTGGATCTGCATGCTTGATGTCGAGAGGATTCTGCATGTCAAATTTGAGCTGATCTAGCTTTGGATTTGTGTCTCTTTTGGTTGGTCATGCTGTGTAGCATGACCTCAGCATGACATCAGTGTGACTAGGTGGAAATGACACATTTTGAACCAAATTTGGATGTCTGATGCCTATTTCTTGAAGTCCAACTACTGCCTGCTCTCCAAGGTGGTCTGGATGCTGAGTTTGAGCCCAACTTGATGTTGTTTTGGTTATCTTTTGTTTGGTCACGCTATGGTCATGCTGTGCAGTGTGACCTCAGCATGACCTCAGCATGACCAAGATAAAATGACATATTTGAAGCTCAAATCTTGATTTTATGAAGCCTGAGAGTCAGTACAGTTATTTCCTATCCCTTGGGGATTGAGTTCATGTTAAAATTGGACCTGAAACTACTTGATGTGCTCTGTTTTTGCTTGGTCATGATGTGGTGACGCTGTGCAGCGTGATCTTAGCATGACCAACCAAAAGTGCCATGTTTGAGGCCCAAATTTTGATTTTCTAAAGCCTGTGAACATGTACAATTGTTGTCTATCTCTCGGGAGTTGAGTTCGTGTTAAAATTCTGCCTAGAGATGCTTGAATTAAGCTGTTCTTGTTTGGTCACATTGTGGTCATGTTGTGCAGCATGACCTCAGCATGACTAACTAAAAGTGGCTCAAAACATGTGATTCTAAACTCAAATTTTGAGGTTTTGAAGGCTGGGAGCTACAGGGGGCATCGGTGAAGCTCACGGAGGGTCCTTGTGCTCGAATCTAGACTGTTTGAACTTGATTTTGGGGCTTCAGAAGTTGGTCATGCTGTACACATGCTGGTCTTATCCTGGGCAGTGTGACCATAGCGTGACCAAAGTGTATACAAAGAAAACCATGCATTTTGAGCTTGAAACCCTAGATTCCATATGCTGGTTAGAGCAATCTCCTATGGGCCCTGGGGGAACTTTTCCTATTCAATTATGTACCGTTTCATGCTGTTTTGGAGGCTCTCAAGTTTGGTCATGTTGTACTCATGTTGGGTAGTGGCATGACTTATCTTGAGTCCTGTCTAAAAGTGCTAGGCCAGAATTTTGTGGTGTTTTCATTAGCCCCTCTTTGTTGATGCCTGGAGGAATCCACCCGAGAGGCATCGACAAAGATGTACGAAACACCATGAGCAACTTGGCATCAAGCACTATCCATCGGGCACCTGGCCGAATGTCATCGCACTATGTTCAGAAGTACATTGGATCAGGAAATGGAGTTTTGAGATGCACGGGAAGCAGGTTTTAATTGTGGGATCAAGGATTGATCAAGGTATTGTTTTGTTTAACTATGGGAGAGGAATGCTCTTGTGAACTAGTCATGTTGGTCCTTGTCGATAGCTAGTATCTGGCAGACTTGGGACCAAGGCATGGGAGGTGCGTCCTTTGGAGGAATGAGACTCTTGCATTATGTTTAAGAGAACTTGTTGTCAATAGCCAAAGTCACATGATGAGGTGGTGCGTCATGATTTTTTAAGGCACAAGTGTTTTCTTTCGAGACAACTGCCTCCCCACCTAGGGCTTGTATGGAAAGAGCCAATGGCCTTGTGATGTATTTTTCTCTTTGATTTGTTTTTCTTTATTTTTTGATCTTCTCTTTTTTTTTGGAAAGAGCATTTTTTAGTGTTGTACTCATGCTCGTGTGCTTGTAGTTGTATTACGTGCTATGCTGTGTTGCGGGTTGCAACGGCTTAGAGAGTCATAGTATGCAATAGTGTGGTTCAATTTTTATAGTGAATGGGATGTATCCAGGAGGTGTAACTGAGTAGGACAGGGGAAACATGTTGGAGGATAAGGGATGCATCAGGACCTGGGAATGTACTCATGAGTAGATTGATTAACTTGGTTGTGTGTATCGGGAACAATGTGGTACCTTGTCACTGTGATGAAGCATCCGTGTGTGAACACCTCAGAGTGTTATCCTACAAACAAAACTCCAAGAGGACAAGAAAACCACAAGTGAGTTAGTCTAAAATACTTTAAACATGAATACAACCAATGGGATGGAGGAACTGTGTTAAACTTCAAGCAAACAAAATGAGCAGCATCATAGTCATCAGAGTCCATGTGGTGAATCATGCAGTAGGTTTTAGATGAAGATAAGTCATTAATTGTAGCAACAAATCAATGGGCTAGTGATGGTGTTTCTAGTTTATAGTCTTAGAGGACTGTCATAACCCTTTGGATGTTGCCAGTTTAGCATCGTAGCGGATGGTGCAGTGCTAGTTTATAGTCGTGGCAGACTATGAAGAGGTAAGCTAGTTTATAGTCTTAGTGGACTCTGGTAGATAAGTGTGATAGTTTAGTGTCATGCCAGATAGAACTGTGTGGTGTTAGTTTATCATTATAACATTGGGATGTATCTGTGGTATCAGTTTACCGTCATGATGCCAGGATGAGTCTGAGGTATCAGTTTACTGTCATGATGCCAGGACGAGTTTGTGGTATTAGTTTACCGTCATGATGCCAGGACGAGTCTATGGTATTAGTTTATCGTCATGATGCCAAGACGTTTTGTGGTGCTAGTTTTAAGTCATATCTCTAGAACTGTTCTATGGTATCAGTTTTAGGTCATGATGCCAAGACTGAAACACACCTTAAGCTCATCAGACGTAGAATGCTTTCAGGTACATTTCATTTGTAGGGTTGGCGAACTTGTTTCCATCCATGTCGGTGAGTTTGAATGCCCCATTGTCATATGCCTTAGTGACCAAGTAAGGCCCTTCCTAGTTGGTTGAGAATTTTTCTGAGTGTTCATAGACTGTCTTGAGGACAAGGTCACCTTCTTTGATTGGATGCTTGTGTTTGTTATGTTGATGTCACCGTTGTTGTTGCTTTTGGTAACACTCAATTTGATCTAGCATGTAATTCATCGTTTTGACCTTCATCAAGAAGTCTAAAGATAGTGATCCGCAATGAGGGTACCTACAATTCCAAAGGTAAATCAGCTTCTGATCCATAAACAAGACTATAGGGTGTTTTACCTATGGACGTTCGATGTGTCATTTGATATGCCCATAGTGCATAAACTAGCCATTCAGGCCATCTTCTTTTGCTGTGATGAACCATTTTCTTAAGCACCATGATGATAGTTTTATTCGTGAACTCTTCTTAACCGTTGCTTTATGGGTAGTACGGTGATGAGAACGAGTGTTTGATTCCTAGGCTCTCACAGAAGTTTTTGGTTTCAGCACTGTTGAACTGTGACCCATTATCAGTGATTATTGTCATTGGGACACCAAAACGGGTTATAATATTTTTGAGTATGAAGTTGCACACTTTTTTGGATGTGGTCTTCCTAAGGGGGATAGCTTCTACCCATTTTGTGAAGTATTCAGTTGCGGTGATGATGAAGCTATGTCCTACTAAAGATGGGAAAGTTATTGATCCAATGATGTCTAACCCCCATTTCTAGAAAGGCCATGTGATTTGTGCTGTATGCAACTCATTAGGTGGCACATGTATTAAATTACCATGCTTCTGATAGATGTTGCACGTCTTGACCTTGGAGAAAAAATCGTACTCCATGTGTGGCCAATAATAACCTAAACGTCTGATTTTCATTGCCATTGCCTTAGGCGCTATGTGCCCTCCGCAAAGTCCTTCATGAACTTGCTCCATGATCATGTAATCGTTGATGCTACTAACGCACACTAAAAAAATTCCTTCATAGGATCTACGACATAGCGTGTCTCCTATTAACGCATATTATCGAGAATGTTTTCGCACTGTGTCTTTTTGAGCATTCGTCAGATGTGGGTTCACCACATAGAAGGTACTCTTTTATGTCATCATACCATTCTACTACATGTGTAGTACTAACAGATTCTATAGGTAGGTCATTGGGAGTGTCAGTTACGGGTTTGGCACAATTTTTTATGGAACTCGGCAATGCATGAAACATGTCGGGTGTCATGTTTAACGCTAGTGTTGTGAGTGCACCTGCGATGGTATTTTCGTTTCTGTGGACATGTTGCACATCTATTTTTGTGAACTGTTTCAGCAAGTGTTTAGTTAAGTCATAGTACGGTTGTAAATGTGAAGCTTTGCATGTGAAAACATCCATGACCTGATTGATTACTAGCTGTGAGTCACCTCGAACTACGAGCCGTGTGATTCCTAAAGCTAGTGCTACCATAAGACCTCTAATAAGACCTTCGTACTCTACCACATTGTTGGTGGAAGGGAAGTTTAATCGATAGGAAGAGGGTCGAATTTCCCCGAAGGAATACGTTATGATGGCCGCAACACTTCCTCCTTGGGAGGTTGATGCTCCATCAAAGTATAAGATTGCATCGTAGTTGTCGGGCATGGTGTCTATGGTGTTCACGTTCTCATCAGGGAACTCAGGGTTGATCATTGCTTGGTCTTGCATTAGTGAGGTGGTCATTTGATTGACTATTTCTTGACCCTTTATGGAAGATTGAGCTATGTAGCGCAAGTCAAACTCAGCAATCATCACCTTCCATCTAGCTATCTTGCTTGATTCGTAAATGTTATTGGTGATAGCTCTGAGCACATTATCTTTACAAATAATGTTGACTTGGTTATGGAAGAGATAATGTCACCACTTCTTCAAGGAAAAGATAAGGGCTAGAAATGACCTCTCCATGTCATTGTATCTCTATTCGTGGGGGGCCACTAAGGCATGGCTTAGGTAGTAGATAGGGATTTCGGTTCCATCTTTTCATTTTTGACAAATCACAGAAGCGATAGATGAATTCGATGCCGCAAGGTAGATGTAGAAAGGTTTATTGTTTTGTGGGGGATAAACTATTGGTAGTTGAGCTTGTGCCATTTTGATATTCTCAAAGGCTTCCTGGCACTATTGAGTCCATTGAAAATGGGCATTTTTGTGCAATAAATGCTGCATGGATTTTAACTTGTCCATCAGTTTTTCGATGAAGCGCCTAATAAACTGTAATCTACCTTGTAGACCGTGTAGTTTGGTAAGGTTGCTAGGTGGTTTCAAATTTGTTATTGCCTCAACCTTATCAGGATCTACTCGTATCCCTATTTCAGATACTATGAATCCGAGCATTTTGCCTATTTTGACTCCAAAGACACATTTCTTTAGGTTAAGTTTAAGCTCATACTTGAGACAACGTTTGAGCACCAAGTCCAAATTGTTGACATGTTGCTTAGTTGTTTTTGACTTGACCACGATGTCATCTACATAATCATTGAGGAAATTCAGCATATAATCACTAAAGATGTATGTCAACGCTCGCTGATATGTAGCACCAACATTTTTAGACTGAATGGCATCATTGTATAACAGAATGTGCCCCATGGTGTTATGAAGGTTGTCCTAAGTTGATGTTCTAGATTGATCCTAATCTGGTTGTATCCTAAGAATTTGTCCATAAAGGAAAACAATGCATGCCTGGTAATTGAATCAACAAGTTGATTGATACTAGGTAGGGGGAAGTCATCTTTTATGATTGCTATGTTGAGGTCACGGAAGTTAATGCATAGGCGAATGCTCCCATTCTTCTTTGGGACTACAACCATGTTGGACACCCAATCAGCGTAGTCAATAGCTCGAATGAAACTAGCTTGGTAAATTTTTGTGATTTCATTATGAAATTCCAGTGCTACCTCAAGTCTAACCTTTCATGCTTTTTGTTTCACTGGTCTGAGTTTTGGATTAAGGATGATGTTATGCTGGACTATTCGAGGGTCTAGTCCTGGCATATCAGTATAGGACCAAGCAAATGCTTTCATGTTGTCTTTCAGCACTTGAACTATGTCACTGGCTAGTTGTGGGTTTAATAGAGTACTCAGCTTTAATATTTTAACTTTGCCATTGGACATAGTAATGGGGACTTCGGCGAGGGGATCTTTGGTGATGTTACCGGCCTCTAAGTCTAGAGTTTTCATCATTCCCTTAAAGAAATCAAGTATCTCTTGTGTTGATGCCATGAAATTATCATAAGTTGATGAGTCTAGATTAATGGACTCTAGATTAATCTCTCTTTTAATGGCTCCATGTGGTCCATTGATAGACAGTGTTGTCAGGAGGTTCTTGTTATCCATGTGGTCACTCCTGCCAATTTGAATGGGGAGCAATGTGAGTGAAGGTCTAGTTTCCATTTGTATGTAATTAATTTTACATCTAAATGTAACTAAGGCATGCAATGAGTATTTTATTGTCATACACAGACGCATGGCAGTTTTAGGCCTTACCAGGCCACGTATGGCAGTTTTAGGCCTTATCGGGCCACGTATGGTAGTTTTAGGCCTTACTGGGTCACGTATTTATGATTCGTGTGCATGCTAGTGTTTTGATTTTTAATAGTTTTCTTGGATTTTCAGTCTTTATGCTTCCCCCCCTTTTTTTTACCTGGGTTACTTTGCAAAGCTTAATAAATATGAGAGAAATAAATAGAAGTAGCTACTTCGAGAGCACAAGAATAAAATAAAATAGAATAANAACTAGGAAGACATAGCGTGAGTGGGATGAAGGGCAAGGAAAAATAGGAATAGGGGAAGGAGAAGAGGTAGGTATGCTTGGCATTTATGGAGGAGAGCAAGGAATTACTCCAACGCCTTCCACAACCGAGGGTTTCTTCGTGGGTTGGAACCCTACGTAGGTTTATTGCTTTCCTCTCTCTTTCCTATTTTTTTTGTAGCATAACATCAATGAGTGGTAGCGTGAGGTATGAGAGCCGCAAATTTTTGGTGTTTGTGGATGATTTCTGGTTGTGTTGATAGTGATTGCGTTTCCGCCTTGGTTTCCAAGGTGTTTGTGTTCCATTTTAATTCATAATTGCAGCGTGAGTTGCCCTCAGCATGAGTGGCCCTAAATCAATCACGTTTTGGTGCATTTTTTTGTAGTTTTGATGCATTTTTTGTTATTTTTTGAGGGTCTATTGTTTCAATTCTGGATTTGGGGCTACTATTTTTATTCCTGTTGCTGGTTTTGAGCTAGCGTGAGCAACATGGGGCATGCCCATAGGTAGCGTGAATTGCAAGGATTGCCACGTTTTGGGTATTTTTGGTTGCGTTTTGGTTGGGAGAACCAGGGTTTTGAATTTCTATTTATTGTGACATAAATTGCAGGGCTGCATCTCTAGCGTTAGTTGCAGGGCTGTTTGAAATATAGCATGTTCTAGGGCCTTTTAGACCACAGTGTGAGTTACCGGCCTCCAAACCAAGACGTGAGCAATTGGTTCCTACTGCAGCGTGAGCTCATGCATTAATAATTTGTAATGTGATTACTCCTTAATGTTTCCCCTCTTTGTCATTGTGAGTTACTGTATTTAATTATCAGTGTAAGTGAATTGATTGTGGTGTGGGGAATTGGACAAGGGCAGTGTGAGTAACTGTCCTTGTTACAACGTGAATACCCGTGAGCCTTACTCAGTGTGAGTAATGCCTTTTGCTTGGCAGCATGAGGGGTTTGCTTCGGCATGGTGAACTATTGTTGGTAGCGTTAGTGACTACCTTGCAGTGTGAGTCAATGTTGGTAGGGTGATCAACTACCCTAGTATTGCATCATGAGCCAACCCTGAAATTTGTGCTGCAAGCAAATTATAGCGTGAGAGAACCACCTTGCAGCGTTAGCTGCTACCTTGGCAACATAAGGCATTTTTTTGGCTGCATGAGACAATGTTTTGGCCTCGCAGTTGCTTTGGTAACATGAGTTCATTGTTCATCACGGCGTGAGCAACATTACACATAACATGAGAAACCTCACGTGCAGTGTGAGTTCTTCCCACATACAGCGTGAGTGACTGCCAAGTATAGTGTAAATTGTTATCTTCAGTTGCAGTTGCAGTGTTACCAGTTTCTACTGCAGCGTGAGTACCCTTCATTGTCGCATGAGTTGGCTATCTTGGCAGGGTGAGTTACCTTTATCATGAGTTACTGACATCTCCAGTTGTAACACAATTGATTTACCATGTGTAGCATGAGTTTCTCCTATGTGCGGTGCGAGCTGCAGGATTTAAAATAGCGTGAACTATGTGATACTTTTCACTTGTGGGTGTGATGATTTTTGGTAACTTAAACCATTAATGTGATTTTTGCAAACGTTGTCTTTTTAACATTGGTGTTACCTAGTGGATTCCAATGTTCCCCATTGAGCGTTAGATGCACCAAACAAATACTGGAGTTCTTGTCCCAAGGGGTAATCTTGCATGTGCGATGAATGTTATTTACTTGTTAGGTTTATTTACTTATTTTTTTTGTTTAGTTTATATGTTTTTTTGTGTTTACTAATTAGTTGTTCTTGTACTTTTATTGTTGTAGGGCATAGTGGTGATGAGGGTGGCCCCAGTGGAGCAAGACCCGATGATGCGGAGGAGTTTGGGGATCAGCCACCTCCTAGCACTGATGCCTAGTTTAGCTTGTTATTCTTGTTAATCCTGTCATTTTTTTGTTGCAATTTGTTGTTTTTGACAATAAATGGGAACATGTAACATGATCATGATATAATACAATATGTTTACATTTGTTTTTTGTGTGGATGTAAGAAGGATGATAGTAATGTAGACAAAATGTAAAGGGAAATCGTAATATGTAAAACATAAAATATGGTTAAGAATGTAAACAAGGAATCTAATTTTGATGAAACTAAAATGCATTGTGTTCTAGTTTAAGGCCATTTCGGGCCATGCGTGTTAGTTTAAAGTCATGATGGACTATTGTACTTTTGTTACGAGAAGAGGGGAAATTTTAACTATTTTTGGGTAGTTTTACGCCATTTTAGACGTATGGATGCGTGGTAGTTTAACGTCATTTTGGACGCATGGTAGTTTTACATCATTTCAGAGGTATGGTAAATGGTAGTTTAACGGTTGAGTAGCTTCTTTATTTTTCGAAGCTTGAGATTAGAAGTAGGGCATGTCGATGTGATCCTGTATTCAGCGTCTCCTTTGTTAGTTATGTCAAATGGTAATTCTGACCATGAGACTTCTGGGGGAATGACCCCTATGTTAGCATGTTTTGATGTTTTCCCATTTTGTAATCTTTCCATGTCTTCTGGGGGATCATGGTTTGGAGGTTGATTATCACTTCAGGTTTCATCTGGTGTATTGTCTTGTTTAGGCTCATCAATGGTGTCATCTTGTTTAAAATTAGGGGTAGTGTCGTCTTGTTTAGATTCATTGAATTTAACCTTTGAGCCTTGGTTTGTGCCTACGTGTGAAGAGATGTTGGATGTAGTCGTGTCATCATGTATAATGATTTCACCACCTTCGTAAGGTAAGTGAACCTCTTGATGGATGGGCGAGGATACCACTTTTAATTGGGCTAACCAAGGTCATCCCAAAATCAAGTTAAATCCTGTCATCTCATCTATGACCACGAACTCGACTGATGTGGCAAACTGGTCCCTCGCTACGAAGTCTAAAGTGAGTGTTCCTTTTACTATGACGTGTGATCTACTGAATGATTTCAAGAATGTCATGGATGTTGGTTTTATCTGCTTTGTGAGCCCTAATTTTTTGATGATGGCAAATGGTACTACATTTGTGGCTGCCCCGTCATCAACATGCACCATATGTATTTTAAACTAGTTGACTTGTATGGTTATGAACATAGGTGTGATGGTGACATCTCCTATTTTTTCATCCTTTTTAATGTTATTTGCATGGAAGTCTAGTGATGTGGACCTTGATCTTTAATGCGGAGACATTATTGCATGAATGGACGGTTTAGTTGCAGGTAAGTCTTCACTAACAGGGATCGATGTTAACATACGTACTAGGGCTTCGCGGTGTACTTGAGAATTTATCATTAGGTCATACAAGCTTAGCGAAGTGTTCTTTTGTTTGAGGGCCTATGTAACATGGGTTAGGGCACTAGCCAAATCTCTGCTATTTGGTATGTTCTTGTTGGTCGAGACTTGGTCCATTGGACCCAACAGTTGTATTTATTGAGAAAGGATTGTTGCATGGTCAACTGTAACCATTGGGTTTGGCTCCTCAGGCATTCCTAATTTTTTAGCTTGGTTACTTGTGCTTGGCTTATCAGTTGTCGGAGTCATGGACACATCATTTAATGGAGTGGGTTTTGGGAGTCCCAACTCATGACCTTGATGTTCTCTTTCCAAACGTTCCCTAGTCAACCTATCTGCGAGGCATTCTCACAGAGGGCATGGGAGCAATGTTGAGGTTTGAACATCTGGTTGCTTCGAGACCCAAATGACAAATGGAATAGGGTGGGTTTGCGATGGAACTGTTGGTGGTTGAGCAGCAAGGTGTTTAGGCACCCGAATTACGAATGGAGTGGGATGAGTTGGCGGTTGAGCTATCACAGTTTGAGCATCCGATTGGTTAGGCACCCTGATGGCAAATGGAGTTGGTTTGGTTTGGGGTTGTACATCTGCGGTTGCAATAGCAGGCAATAACCAGATCACAAAGGGAGTGGGTTGGGTTGGTGGTGGTGCATTTGCAGTTGCATTGGTAGAAGGTACACGGATCACAAATGGAGCAGGTTTGGTTTGTGGGGGTAGATTCATCGTTGCCACCGTGAAAGGTATCCAGATGACGAATGGTTTTTGAGGGGTAGAGGATGTATATATTGGAAGCGAGGGTTGGGGAGATGGTTTTGACGCTGTAGGAACACAAACCATGAAGGGTTTTCTAGGTATTTCTTGTTCGTTGCCGGCATGTATTGTGTTGATCACATAAGGAGTCTCCTTGGTGTTAAGGGGATCCTTATACACCCATAAATTGATTTTTTAATTTTACAGGGTTAGCTTTGTCGAAGGTTATTTCACCCCTATCAATCATATGTTGTATGTCATGTTTCAAGGTGAAACAATAATTGGTTCCATGCCCATTTCATTGATGGTATTCGCAAAATCTATCTAGTCTAAAGCCTCTCAGAATTGGAGGTTCATTCGGTGTTGCTAAGCTTGGGTTTTTTACTAATTCATAGTATCGGTCATGTTTTTGGGCTACTGCGGGAGACAACTGCTTATGTTGGATGGCCCTAGCCTTTAAAAGTTGATCTAGTAGTTGCGAAGGCTTCATAGGCAATAGTGTATATTGAGAAGGTTCTTTTCTCTCAAATGTACATGCATGACCTGTGTTAGCAGTTTGCGTGAAGGATGGTTTGGGTGTGGGTGCGGGAGTGGTTCTCTCATAGTTAATGGGAATAGTAGGTTGTTTCCCTTTTTGTCCCGTGTTATTGGGTTAAGCCGTCTCCACTACTACTGCTATTGTTGCTTTAGCCTTATCTTTGTCTTTCTTCGTGTGTTGATTTTTAAAGGCTGAATAAGTGGGGTTGTGACTATTTTGGGTTGCCTCCTCTATGTTCTTTATCTATACAAAAGCTTGGCTCAGAGTGCGAGTGTTTAGATAGTAGAGCTTTGACTTAATGAAGTTGTTCACGGCTCCTTTAAGAATTGTAAGTAGGTATGTTTCCGGGATTGGCTCGTGAAGTTCATTAAGTACAACACTCCATCTCTAAATGAACTTTTGCATATGTTCTAGTGGTGCTTGCTTTACCTGGATCAGACTGTCTAAGGTTGCTTCAAGCTTCAGGTTGTACTTAAACCTAGTAACGAATTGGTGTAACAGATCCTCCAGAGAGGATATAGAGTTATGGGGTAAGGCTCTGTACCAGTCTAAGGCTCTTCCGAATAAAGACATGGAAAACATGTGTAGGATTGCATGGGGCCAAGCTTGAAGCAATAGACATTCTAATCTAAATGTTACTAAGTGGGCGTTGGGGTCTCCTTCCCCGTTATATTTTGTCAATTGAGGTAATGAAACTCCCTTGGGTAAAGTTAAAGGTGGCACTGATGAACTAATCAGATCATCTTGGTAGAAGTTCAATACTTTAAGCTCTTCAGTGTTAGTGGTTTTGAGGCACTTTACCTAATCAGTGAGCTCTTACATCATCTTTTTGGCTTCAGCCCATTCTTGAGCACTCGGTGGAGTAGTAGGTTGATTAGTTTAAGTGTTATACAAGTTAGACTATTGTACAGTTGGTGGGAATGATGACTGTTAAGTTGTTGATGGTTGTACTTGAGGGATGTTCATGGATGGAATTGTAGCAGGTGGTATGCTGTAATGAGCTGATTAATATTATTGAATGCCAGACGTGGGTCACTACCTAGTTACAAGTTGTGAAGAAACACCCTGAACCTGTTGGGTTGAAGTAGTAAAGGGTGTTCCTTGGATTTGCACTCATGGTATATAGTAAGTAGATGTAGAAGCGAGTATCACGGATGGCATCCCAATTACTTGGGGTGGGAAAGTCGCTCCCACATTAGTTTGAGAGGGGAGTTGTTGGGGTTGTACTTGTAGGAGAGGGGATAACGTGGTGACTGGAGGAATAACAGAGATGGGTGCATTGAATTTAGTATTGGTCATGGGGAGACTGGAAATGAGAGTGGGTGCTTCCTGTTGAGAGACATGTTCTTGAGTGCTTTTAAATGTGTGAAGTGACATGGTCTCTTCTGTGAAAGGGTGAAATAACGGGTTCACATAACTATGTAGACTAAGAGTATGGTACGAATCCCCATGTTCAGATTAAGCCGTGAAATCATCTTCCTCACCTCCATTTTGAAGCTCTACGGCGGGTTGGCATGAGGTTTGGTTCCTTACCATGAGGAGTTGGGATATGAGTTCATGGTGGGATTCAGAGAGGGGAATTACATAATAGGTGATGGGAGTGAAGTCATGACCTCCTTTGTGAATTAGCTCATAGTGTCTTTTCGCTTCTAGTTCGGTTTGGTCAACGTCCAGTTTAGCCTGGATTTTAACATAGATAAAGTTATATTGTTCGGGCGTTAGGATGGTGAACGTGGGGTCTCTACCTTGCAGTCTCAGTGACTAGCGAGGTGGTCCCTAAGGTTTCATCTCGCCAAGGGCAACTATAGACTCGACGGTGGTGACAAGATCCGAGACTGTGGTACCGAAGTTGGAGATGGGCAAGGCGGCAATGTTGGTATATGTGGGGTCCATTATGAGTGTATGAGGACAGTGTATGGAAGAAAATGTCGCATATGATAAAAATGAGTAGTGTATAGTAAAGACAAGCAGCGTATGAGAGAAAACAAGGAGCGTATGAGGTAGTACAGTGTATGAAGGATTGCAGCGTGGCTAATGTATGGCATACAGCATATGGACGCTAAGTGTGAAGTGCAATGTATCAGCGTTTGGGAGGTGAGTCTAGTGTGCAGTGTGTCTACGTCGAAAAATGTAACGTTTTCACATTGAGGTTAACCATGGGCAGCGTATGGACGCTGAGGATGATGAACACAGCGTGTGGCCAAGAAATTGAAATGCAAAATGCAGTAGATTTAAAGTGCAGCATTTGGAACTAGGGTACAATGTTCAGATGCTGGATACAGCATCTGGGACTGAGGAACAGCATTTGGATGTTGGATACAATGTCTGGAAGTTAGGGCGTAAGCACTGGATGTTGTTAGTTAAGCAGCAACGTGTTTAGTAGGTTAGAATGGCATCTAGATGCTGAGGGCAACGTCTAAGGGAGAAAACTGAGTGCAGGATGCTATGAACAGCATCTGAGAAGGGAGAGAAGGATGCTGGGTGTTGTGAACAATGTCTAAAATAGGGACAAGGTGCAGGGCACTATGGGTAGTGTTTGGGTGGAGGACAAGAAATGTAACAGAAATAGGCCCTCTTTCTAGCACCAATTTACTGTACTGTCTGAAATCGTTGGTGTGAGGTTGGAATGAAATGGACGCTGAGAGATCTATGGAAGATACAGTAAGACTCCACCTTCGCACGAGAGCAAGTTGGAAATAAATGAAGGCAAAATGCCTTGAATGGTCTGCGCGCAGATCAAACAAAGACTTCCCATAGCGTACGTTGTTGTGATGCCCTAGGTTATATGTAAATGGATGCAAACTAAAGTGTGAACTAAAGTATGAAAGATAACAAAACGTAAACAAAGGTAACGAAAATTGTAACAAATGCAAACAGCGTAAATAGAGAACAATTGATGGAAAAATTGTAAATGTATTGATTGACAATTACAAAAAAAAGTGCATCCATCATAACGCAGTTGCAAATTGATCGCAAGGTGGACATTGAGCCCCGATGTGAAGGGTGTATAGACACTGAGAGATTTGCAGGTTTCTGGTTGCAAGTGTGCAGTGTGATCAAAATTGTCCTAAATGCTCGGCATGACTAAGTCTGGGTAATGCCCAATCGTACAAGATAATGATGATGAGATTCGCCAACTCTCTAGATCCTGGTGCCCCAAAATTACCAACCTTGATTAAATGGAAAAACAGGGTATTTATAGGATTTTCGGGCATGGGATTCAGATCGGGAGGAAGATCTATGGCTGCAGGGTGAGAGAAATGTTGATCAGGTGACAAGTATTTGCGTTTTTATTGCATGCACATTTTACAATGTACAACGTACAACATGACCAATTCTTAAGCTAGCATATGCAATCCACAGCATAAGAGCTTGATATGCTCAAAGAATATGAAATTTTCAAAATAATGCTATGTTACAATAGAGAATTTGATCTCTTGCCTCTGGATTTGTGGTCTAGCATGCTGATTTTTTCTTCATCAGCATGTCCTGGCATCAGTGTCTAGCGTCCAGCGTATCAACATCCAGCGTGACAAGTGCATACGCTGGGCGTACACTGGTCATACGCTGCAGCATGACCTCCAGCATGTCTAATAAAAACGATGTATTTTGAGCCCATTTTTGACCTTGGAGACCTATTTCTAGAGTGGATCTGCATGCCTGATGCCGAGAGGATTTTGCACATCGAATTTGAGCTGATCTAGCCTTGGATTTGTGTCTCTTTTGGTTGGTCACGCTGTGCAGCGTGACCTCATCATGACATCAACGTGACTAAGTGGAAATGACACATTTTGAACCAAATTTGGATGTCTGATACCTGTTTCTTGAATTCCAACTGCTACCTACTCTCCAGGGTGGTCTAGATGCTGAGTCTGAGCCCAACTTGATGTTGTTTTGATCATCTTTTAATTGGTCACGTTGTGGTCACCCGTACAGCATGACCTCAGCATGACCAAGTTAAAATGACATATTTGAAGCTCAAATCTTGATTTTCTGAAGCTTGCAAGTTAGTACAGTTGTTGCTTGTCCCCTGGGAATTGAGTTCATGTCGAAATTGGACTTGAAACTACTTGATGTGCCCTATTTTTGCTTGGTCACGCTGTGCAGCGTGACCTTAGCATGACCAACTGAAAGTACCATGTTTGAGGCCCAAATTTTGATTTTCTGGAGCCTATGAACATGTACAATTATTTTCTAGCTCTCAAGAGTTGAGTTCATGTCAAAATTATGCCTGGAGATGTCTAAATTAAGCTATTCTTGTTTGGTTACACTGTGGTCACGCTGTGCAGTGTGACCTCAACATGCCTAACTGAAAGTGGCTTAAAACATGTGATTCTGAACTCAAATTTCGAGGTTCTAAAGGCTGGGAGCTATAGGGGGCATCGGTGAAGCTCATGGAGGGTCCGTGTGCTCAAATCTAGATTGTTTGATCTTGATTTTGGGGCTCCAGAAGTTGGTCATGCTGTACACATGCTGGTCTTACACTGGGCAGTGTGACCATAGCATGACCAAAGTGTATACAGAGAAAACCATGCATTTTGAGCCTAAAATCCTAGATTCTGGATGTCAGGAGTTTGAGCAATCGCTTGTGGGCCCTGGGGGAACTTTTCCTATTCAATTGTGTACCGTTTCATGCTGTTTTGGAGGCTCTCAAGTTTGTTCACATTGTACTCATGTTGGGCAGCAGCATGACTTAGCTTGAGTCCTATCTAAAAGTGCTAGGCAAAAATTTTGTGGTGTTTTTAGTAGTCATGATTATGTATGCCTTTTTGTTCGACAGGGGTTTGATGGGCCCCATGAAGTCAATTCCTCAAAGATTAAAAGGCTCTAGTGGTTGAGTCCACTATTGTGATCTTTCCATTCATGCAATCATCCCTCCATCTCATTGGCACCTATCATAGGAATAGAAGAAGTGATGTGCATCCCAAAAGATCATTGGCCAATAATACCCTTCCATGAGGATCTTAATGGTCATCCTCTTTCCAACATTGTGGCCCCCACAAGTGCCCTCATGTGCATCCTAGAGGACCTAAAGTTGATATATGGTAGGTACACACCATCATAATAGGCTATCTATGCAACACTTGTAGAGGTTACCTATGATTTCCATGAAGTGCTTGGCCTAATAAAGAAATTGATGTTTCTTCGTATTGTCCCATTCTTATGGCATCTCCTAAGTAAGTAGGTAGGAGAGGATGTGATCATACATGTTTGATGCTTTGGGAGTTTGGACGTCTGCAACACTAGAAAAGAGGAGGTCATATGAGAATTGATCAGATAATGGGCCCTCATCCTATTTACTTTTCCATCTTAACTAAGAAAAGTGGTTAACAACCACATTCTCGGTCCCCTTTTTGTCAATCATCATTAGATCACACTCTTGAAGAATCATGAGCTATCGTATGACACAGGGGTTCACTATTGGTTTATTCATAAAAAACCATTTAGCACTATGGTCGGTGTGCATAAAAAATTGGTATCCAAGGACATAGTACCTAAGTTTTTCTAAGGCATACACCATTGCCATGAGCTCCTTTTTAGTGGTGATGTAGTTCAATTATGCACCCACAATGCTCCTACTTGCATAGTGGATGTAATATGGAGGTTTTTAATCATCCAACTATGTAAGCATGGCCCCCAAAGCATAATTTGATGCATTGGTCATGATGTGGAATTGCCTAGACCATTTTGGTGCTCATAGAATTGGAGTTTTTATGAGTTTTTGCTTTACTATTGGAATGCATTCTCACATTTTCTTGTCTAGGTGAATGATGCATCCTTCTTAGTGCGTTCCACCAATGGTTTGGTGATTTTTGAGAAGTTTTCAATGAAGCACCTATAGCAATAGGTGTGACCAAGGAATGACCTTACATATTTCACTATTTATGATTGCTTGGTTATTCCTTGGATGACATATACTTTCTCCGAGTCCACCTCAATCCCTTTGCATAAAATTTGATGCTTCAAGATAATGTTCTCTTGGACCATTAGATGACTATTTTACCAATTAAGCCTTAAATTTGTCTCCACAAACATTTGAAGAACTTGCTCCAAGTGATCCAAGGCTTGCTCAAAGATAGCCCCATAGGTAGAGAATTCATCCATGAAGACTTATATCTCACTGCTAATCTGTTGTTGAAAGATGCTTAGGACCAACCGTTGGAAAGTGGCAGGAGCATTGCATAGGCCAAAGAGCATCTTCCTATATGCAAAAGTTCCCTAAGGACTTGTAAATTTAGTCTTGACCTAATCCTTTGATGTTATCTAGATTTTTTTATAGCCACTATAACCATCTAGAAAGTTGTAGTAACAATGCCCTGCAATAGTGTTTAAGACCTAGTCCACAAATGGCAATGAAAAATTGTCCTTGTCTATTGCCATATTCAATAGTTGAAAGTGTATACAGAATTTTCATTTTCCTCCCTTCTTTGGAACAATAAAAAGTGGGCTAATCCACTCATTATCTACAATTGGATAATGAACCCTTCTTTGAGGAGTTGTTCAATCTCCTCCTTAACGATCTATTTTGAGTTTTGGGTTTAATCATCTTTGTGATTGTCTTTTTGGCTTGATGGAGGAGCCTATGCAGATTTGATGTTGGCATATTCAAGGATCTATTCTTGTTAGCTCATAATATGACCAAGAAAATGTTGTTAATCATTGTTCACAACTTTCAACAATTTCTTTTTCTACTTAGGAGCAAGTGTGGCATTGATAATTACTGGCTTGCCATTGTCGAGAAATGCATATTCCATGCTTTTCAGTAAAGCCTTTAACTCAAGGGGCTCTTTCTTGAAAGTATTAAGGATCTCCAACTCTCCCCAATCTATTTCACTTTGTGCATTGAAGAGTTAACAATGGAGTTGCTCCAATTTATCCATGCTTTCAACATAAGAGCTAATAACGCTCTTAAGCTATTTCCATGCACATTATTGATTTAGCTTCATTATTTGTTATCAACCATCGAGTACCTTCTTGATTAGTGGTTTCTATGTATAGGCACCTTTGAATTTTTATAGTTTTTACATACTTATAGCATGCTTAAAGTGATGTGCCTTTGATGGTTCATAATCTTTGCATGTAATGGCACCCCGTGTCATTATATGCAATGCATGGAACTTTCTTCTTCTTCACTTTTCCAAATTCATTTTCGTTGAAAATATCTAAGGAAAGGTCTTAAATCCTCATTCTCGCATTAATGGTACTCAACCATGTCCTTCCCATGATGATAGGAAAGTCCCCCTTGCAGTTCCTCACATGAATCACTAGAAAATTAGTAGGATAGGACCATCCACAAACAATGGTCATAATATCCTCCACTAATCCTAAAGGAACAATGATGGACTGGTCTGCCAACTCTAGTCTAATGTTGCTTTTTTCCAAGGGAGGCAAGTTCAAGTTCAAAGCCTTGTACATCTCTTAAGAAATTAAGTTAACTCTGGAACCTAAATCCAAAAGAGCCTTGCGTGGTTCATTTTCAACAATCTATAGGTAGATGAGGGGACTCTAAGGATAAAATCTCTTCCTAGGAAGGTGGTTGGCCTTAATCCAATCTATAATCACATGGGTCAACATGACAGTATGGAGTTGGGAAGAGTTTTGGTTTGAAGGTTGCATAATATGTATTTTAGAGGTTGAAATAGTTGGTTTGGTAGCCATAGGTGTTTAAGAGGGCTTCATGGGGCTATTAGTTGTAAAGAATGACCTCTTATGAGACTTTGATTCACAACCTCTTGGCTAAGGAGCCAGTTGTAAATTTACTACCCTCATGGCATTTCTTTGTTGTGGTTAGGTAGGTATTTCACCCTACATAGATGGAGTAAGTAACAAGGGTGTTGTCAATTGCGATGTAAGAGTGGATGAGTGTTGAGAAGGATAGAAGGAAAATAAAGACTCCCCTCTTGAATAAGGTTCTCTATAGTACTCCAAAGGGTAGTAGTGGTATGGGAAGGAAGCGTGACTAAAGGAGTCATGTGGGGATACTATTTGCTGAACATAGTAGCCATAGGAATTTGGTTGATGATAAGGGTACTACTCCCTTAGTGGTGGCATCCCCCACAACTGTGAGTGCTGCGACTACTGGTACTACTCTTGAGGTTGAGGTGGTGCTTCACTTGTATAGTATGCTTGTTGGTGTAATGGTTTCTAGTAATTTCCTTGTAGATAAGGCAACCTCCTAGGTACTTTTCATTTCACCAATCTAGCATTCAAAGCATAGACCTCAAATTCTTGCAAGCGTGACAACACTAGACAACATCCCTTAGGATGTTTGTACTGGAAAATGTCACAACCATCATCATCAATTTTAGAATCTACAACCTCCTCTACTACTACAGCTTTACCCTTATCTTTGTGATATCCCTATTCAGTATCCTTTTTCTTCCTCTTTCATGACCACTTCCTCATTGGTATCTACATTCTTTTGCAATTTTTAGAGTGGTTTGGAACTTCTCATCCAAGGAGTCCTACATCTTGTCTACCTTAGCTTATATTTGGGTAACAAATTTTTGTATTACCAAGTTTTTCTTTTATACCACTTCATCAAGTAGTGCCTCCTTCTCATTATCATAGAAATGAACCTTCCTCTTGTGAATGGAGGGGTATCTGTTGTATTCTTTTGCACTTTTCCACTTCTTTAGTTCACCTTCCTCTTTGGCCACCTAATCAATGAGCCTTTGGATCTGATGAGCCCTTAGCTCAGAAAGCCTTCCTTGGTTATAGAATTTAAGAGTTCTCTTTGTTTCAGTTATAAGCCCATCTATGATATGGCACAACTAATCCATTTCAGAGTATCCATGGCCTAGGAATTGGTGCAAAAGAGAGTAGTACCTACCAAGGCTACATCCAAGGACTCATGTCTGTCTTTTTTTTAGCCTTGGATTTGCCTCTACAAATTGGACACTCTAGAGTACATTTGATACTTATGATTAAATAGCTTTAGCATTGTACTCCATCAACAGCTTTATTCTAGTTCTAAGTACTAGTACTACCTTTCAACTTCTTTAATGAGTGTCCTGGGAAATAATTTTAGCTTTTGCCATTCGCTCTCAATATTCTACAAGGTGTGAGCATCATGAAAGGCTTGCAAGTAATTTTGCTGATTTGAGTTATATTCATCCTCAAATTTGGAAATATTATTCATTTCCAGCCTTTTGATGTGGCTATCTTTCAAGTGCCTAGTTGGGATTCTAACTATCTTTGAAATAGTTAGCATGTTTCTAGTAGCTAGTAGAGGCTCATCATAGTCATAACGGTCATGGTGGCCCCTGTCATGGCCACAATGCCTATGGTGAGTCCTACTATGCCTTCTCCCTATGTGATGCTCCTTCCTTTACTGTTGTTCTTGCCCTTGCTCTCTATTATCCTAACAGGATCTACGATCATCCTTATACCATTGTTCATCTCTATCCTGATCCCTGTTATTCTTTCTTTTATCTCAGCCTCTACTTTTGCTATCATAGTTGGAGGAGAAAGATGATGAAGATGATGATGATGGTGAAGAAGAAGGAGAATCAGCACCAAAACGATGCCTATGGGATTCTCTTCTTTGATCCCTACCCCATTTCTTATGATTTTTATTATTCTTCCTCTTGGGTGAATAGCTACCATCTTTCAAGGCCCCCTAATCTTGAGAACCATTTTTTCCATCACAAAGGTTATCCACAATTGATTACTTGATTGTAATATTTGGTTAAGGATCTCCCCATCAAAAAAAGAGGAAGAGTCTATGTATTGGAAGGCACCCAAAAAGAAGTCCTCTCCTTCGTTGTGTTGTTGCAAGAATAATTTGGTAGGGAACCTCTTGCCTTTTGAAGCCTCATATCGTGCTTCCATTTGCTGATCCTTCCTTTGTTGGGCATCAATGGGATGATAATCTATATAAAGGTGGTCTTAGGGTTTATATTCTACATTAAGTCTAGTGATGTCCAACCAAAATAGATTATTCATCAACATTGTAGGAACTAATCAATCGAGAGGTAATACAATGTTGCCTTCCATATCCCTCCATCGCTGCTACTTGTCCTGATGTAGGATGAAGGTAAAGTTCGAAGTGTAAGGATTAGGATGGGTGTAAACAACATGGAATTGTTGGTGAATTTATGTCTTTGGAACCTCCTATCTTTGCTTGGTTCTACTAGTAGGTGGTGGAGATTCGTCCCTATGAGAAGAAGCTGTATTAGTCTTTGTTTAAAATTAAGTGTGCTTGTTCTTATGTTCTTTAATGATTTGTCATTTAATGGTCTTTACAACATCTTTGTAGGATTTACTAACTTTTCCTACTTAGTGCACTTAGCTACAGTAATTCCCCAACAACAACACTAATGATGAGTAGCAAGTAGTCCCTCTACCCAACCATATGAATCATAAGCGTGCACTAGCAATCTGGTTTAATTTCATGGACTTAGCACCTAAGTGTGCCTATAGACAAAGATAGTGACTAGTGGAAATATGATCATTGTCTTCTTATGGTTAAGTGTAAGCTAAGGCATATGATATTTATTTATATTTTATATACTTATTTAATCCTAAGTATTAAAGTAAAGATAATTGATTGGTAAATTAATTAATTTAACTATCTAATGATTCTTAAGTTAACTAGCCTAACATAAGCATCCAGGCCCACTTTTCTCACACATCCTAAACTCGTATCAATGCTACTAGGTTACCAAGTGTCTATCGTTGGGTGTACTAAATAGCCACTACTAGGATTACCAAGCATTAAATGGTATGTTCGAAGCGGTCATACTTATGTGTTCATTCATAAGTACATTAATTAACTAAGGACAAGAATGTAAATTGCATTAATAATAACGTGCATGAAATAAATATTAATCTATTCCAAGTGCTACAAAGAGTATCAATGATCTCATCTTTATTATCAATCACATCAATGTGTTCAGGTACAATGATGCTTGAATAAGGATCTATACAATTACTTGAAGTCCTAGTGCAAGCACACATAAAATATTCTAACTCTGGTGAAAGAAAACTATAAGAACTTGGCTACACTAATGACAAAATGCCATAAATGTGGTGGGTACATGCATTTATATAAGCATGACATGACACTACATTAACGCATCTTTCCATGCATCAACAGGGCTATGTCAATGGGGCTACACCGACATAGCCAATAAATGGCTCATCAATATTTTTTCATCACATAGAATACTTCTAGCATATCTTCATTTTGACCACCCTACCTTAATTCTATTTCTTATATCTTTATCAATTTCACCATCTAATTAGAGGATTGATCCTAGATAGTAAGACTGTTTGTAGTGAAGGTCATTTTCCCCTTGAATTATCACTTCTATTTCACCATTGTTTATTTCATTATTAAAATTGCATTCCATATATTTTTTCTTACTTTTGCTAATTTTTAAGCCTTTTGATTTTAAAGAATGTCCCCACTTCTCCATTTTACAAGGAATATTTTTTCAAGCTATATCTACCAACATAATATCATTTGCAAATAGCATACACCGAAAGGATTTCATTTTGTATTTTCTTTGTTAATTCATCCATAATAATGGCAAAAAAGAATGGTTTAAGTGTAGACCCTTGATGTAGATCTATTGTGACTACAAAATCAGATATTGTTCCACAAGTTGTTCTAATTTTATTGGTAGCTTCTTCATACATGTCTTAAATCACTTTAATATATTTATCATGGATGTTTTTCCTCCACAAGGCCCACCAAACAATATCTCTAGGCCCTCTGTCATATGCTTTTTCTAAGTTAATGAAGATCATATGTAGATTTTTTCTATGTTTTCTAAATTCTCCATAAATTGTTGTATCAAGAAAATAGCCTTTATAGTAGATTTCTCTAGCATAAATCCAAATTGATTTTCATATACTATTAATTCAAGTCTAAGATGCTGCTCTATGACTCTCTTCCAAAGCTTCATAGTGTGTCTCATTAGCTTGATCCCTCTATAGTTTGCACAATTTTGTATATCTCTTTTGTTTTTGTAAATGGAAACAACAAAGCTTTTTCTTCAATTATTGGGCATTTCTTCATCCTTCAAATTTTTGTTAAATAGTTATGTAGCTAAGAAACTTCTATATCTCCCAATGCTTTCCAAGCTTCTATAGGAATGAATGTTATCTAGACCAACAACTTTTTCATTTTTCATATTTGATAAGGTTGTCTTCACCTTGAAGGAAAGTTCATTAACCAAACCAAAATTTGGTTTATCTTCTTAGATGTATTTTCTTGGAAATTCTTCATTTAATAATTCTTGAAAATAATTTTTACACTTGATGAGTGGCGAGATACCCCTTCACTCAACCATACGAATACGAGCGTTTTCACGTGCGATTCGGTTGAACTCCATAGACAGACTAGTTGTGGCATCTAGACAGTTAGCCTTAGGTCGCAATTTGTTGTCTTCCCACCTAGACTAGTATTATCTTTGTCACGTATGGTTTAGTCTAGAGTGAGGTGTATGATGTGGTCCTAATCTAATGCTACTCCTGAAGGAAATGGAAAGTAATATTAACTAAGCTAGGAGGAAAGGGTAAGAGAATCTAACTAGTCTAAGTGCGATGAGCATCCGTTCCTTAATCATTCATACACATCTTGGACCTTGTGCTCGACTACCATTGGGATTACCAAGCGCATGGCCTTGGTATGCTACTGGGTTACCAAGTAGTTACACTTAAATGCCTATGATTAAGTCGTACTCATTCCGTGTTACTAGGAGATAAGGGTGAGAGAGATTAACTAAAAAAGTAATAAATAATAATTAAATAAATAATTAATTAAACTAAGTGAATGCTACAATGATGAAGTAATCTCGATCTTTATTTTTGGTTATGTGCGTGTCCAAGTATGTCACACTCAAATAAGGATGTCGTACAATTACAATCACCACATTGCGGGCAAACACTAGGAAATTATTCTATCTCTAGAAAGGAAAAACTGCCAGAGCTTCGCTAAGAGACTAAAACTGAATGTGAAACAAGGGAGAGCCGCCTCTTATTTATAGAACTGACTGAATGAAAACTCGTCCTCGAGTTACAGTTATTACACAGTGGATAGGTATGGGATTATTGGATGGTGAAAATGGGACTATGCTGCAATGTGAAATGAAAACAAAATAAAGAAACAACACAAATGTTCTACATCTACAAAAATGGGTGGAACTCATGTAGTTCTAGGTGGCAGTGGCTCCTCCATTGGTGCCTTCCCTTTGTCTTGTGCTCCAGGTTTTGAGGCTTGATGACGCTGAAGTATAGCCTGGAGCTTCTCCTCTTGTAAGGCCTTGAGTGCCTTGGCGTGCGTGTAAGTTTGCGCTTGTGCCATAGAGACATCTTAGTTAGCCTTCTCTTTTTCTTCCACCATCCTTTTATTCTCTGTCAACAGTTTATTAAGTTGCTTGGTTCTGAAAGTGTCCAGCTGGTTTTGAGCAACCTTTAACCCTGTATTCGGAAGGTTTAATACTTTTGAAATGGCTTGAACAGAGAAATCAATAGTCACACCACAAATATTGACAGTGTTGCCTTGCTCCCTATTGTGCCAAAATTGGTACGTCTCTCTTAGGTACCAGGCAC
>MNCI01014694.1:154961-231161 GCA_015680685.1 Gnetum montanum
AATTAAAAACTAAGTGAATGCTACAATGATGTAGTAATCTCAATCTTTATTGCCAATTGTGTGCATGTCCAAGTACATCACACTCGAATAAAGGTTTTTTACAATTACAAACTTCACATTGTAAGCCTACACTTGGGAAAGAATAAAAAACTAACTAAAAACTAAGAAAAAGACTTGATCCTACAACTTACCAAGACTCCCTTTCCTATGAGCTCGAATGCTATATTTGTAGGCCTGCACAGAAATCACAATATTGTGAATTCGATATCATTATCCAGGTTGCAATATTGTGTACCCGATATCGAGAACCCAATATCGGGCATGGCAAACCATGATTCATCATACCCCCATGATTGAATAACAACTCGTCCTTGAGTTAAAAAATCAAAATGAGAACGAGTTCATTTGATTACATAGTGGATAGGTATGGGATTATGGTCTAATTATGAATTATTTCCTATCGTAGTGTGGAATTAAGAAAAAAAAATTAGGAGAACACAGAATACAAAAGAAAAAATTGTTGGAACTCATGTGGTTCCTAGTTCTGGTGGCTCCTCCATGGGCCTCTTCCCCTTATCTTGTGTTCTAGGCTTTGAAAATGGATATCTTTGAATGAGCGCCTAAAGCTTTTCTTCTTTGGTTTGGGGATCGTGTTCCATCCATGCTAATGTTCCAATATTTGATGGAGTCAACACCTTCCATGGACATGGTAGTTGTAGAAACATTTGATTGGCTTTGACATACCAAGCCACAAACAATCGTTGTTCCTCCTCATAGGCTCTGGCTTTATCTCTACATTCTTGGTAATCCATGAGCCTTTGAGCCAAATCTGTTACAACATCTTTTTGCCCTTGGTAGTTGACTTTGACCACCTCTAACTTAGAACTTGCTACCTTTAATTTTTGCAGTGTCTTTTTGTGTTCAGCAAATTTTGCTTCATACTTGGTGTAGGTGGCTACTAGCTACTTCTCCAATTCTATCCTTGGGCATCCTGCTATCAACATGGCTAACTTGGCATACCGCAGGTTTGCTAACTCTATGTAGTTAGTGAGATCCTAGATCTGCAAGTCTCAGCTCTTTAGTTTTGCTTGGTGGGTGAAGGCGTAAGTATCTAGTATGGCCTACCAATCATCGTTATGAGCATTGAGAGTGTTGATATGGGTCTTGGCCATATGGATTTTTTTCAATGATCTACTTGTACATCCCCACATGTCTTGGAAATGTTCCTTTAACTTTTCATGTCGCTTAGCTTCATTCTGCCACGTGTTTATTTCAATGGTCGTCTTCTGATGGATCATGTGTACCTCCTCCATTAAGAGGGTCCTATTTTCTCTAGCGAAATGATTCATGTCTTGTTTGATCCTTATTAATTATTCTTGTATTTGCTAGAAATTCTCCTCAAGAATATTTTTTTATTTTTCAATTATGGTCAACTAGAGATTCTCAGTGGTAAGGAGTTTATTTTCTTCTTATAAGGCCTTGAGTGCTTTAGCATATGCATACATTTGGGCTTATGCCTTCAAAGCATCCTAATTAGCCTTCTCTTTTTCCCTTGCCATCCTTTTATTATCTTCTAACAGTTTATTTAGTTGCTCCATCTGAAATGACTCTAGCTGGTTAGTTGGAATAAGTTGGGACAGATACTATTGTGAGGCTTGTAGGACGACGAACTTCTCTTAGAGTCTTCTTAACTCATCCTTAGCATGTTTAGCCCTAACCTCCATCATGACCAACTTTCCTTTTGTGGAAATAAAGTCTAATTATGTTGCTGTGACATCTTGAGAGATGTCAAATAAGGACATCATTACTTGTCCTATTTGCAAAAATCGATCCAGTGCATCCTCATGTTCCGTAGAAGTCATCGAGGGGCCGGATAGGACTTGAACATTGCATGCTTCTATGAGATCCACCAGTGGCATAATAGGAATATTGAATGATTCTTTGATGCGATCTGCGATCACTTCTACTACTTTAGCTGCATCCTAGTGCTGCATGATCACCACTGTGGCGCCTTTACCAGTTTCTAATTGTACTTGAAAAGATGCAGCGTTTCCAGAGATTTGTTATGACCAATGTGATTCCCCTCCTCATGTTTGTATAAAAACCTCACCCCATGCATGATCAATGGAGAACATGGGCTATACGGCATTATCAATGATCTTGAAGAGATTAGCCTCATCATGACTTTCCCAACTGACTGTTTCTATAATGTCCCTGAGATGGCTCACCGATAGTTGATAATCTTGTGGTGGTAGTGGCGGTTGGTCTTCTTAGCCTATGGGCTATGTGTTGGGCCCTACTTCTTGTTGTTGACTAGGCCTCGTGTCCAGAAGTTGGCTAGGCACTACTATTTGAGGTATAGTGGGCTCAACCATCTACTCTTGCTCAGGCTCCAGTGTTTCACCAGCATCTTTCCTTGGTGCTGGTGGCTTCAATACTTTAGCACATGAGATGTTTTTAGCTTTTCTTGGGACATCATTAGTGTACCCTAGAATTCTAGCACGTTGGCATAGCTTCCGAATTAGATAGGGGAAAGGCAATGCAAACTTCCTCATCTTACATTCTTCAGATTACCTCAATATTTCTAATAGATATAGATGGGGTAGATTAGCATCAACCTTGCCCATCAAGATTGCACTTCCTCTAGCAACATAGGTGGAAATTTTGTTTAGTCCTTTTGTTGGGAAGATGTGATAGGTGTCAATTTTGAAATAAATCCTCTCTTCAAGGGTGAGTCCCCCATATGTTTTATCTTCCTTGTCATATGCCCTTTTTAACCATATTTTCCATGCATTAGCATTAGAGCAAGTAGATAGGTGAGCAACCTTGGGCCCTGTGTTTAGAAGGTTCAGAACTTTTAAAGTGACCTTAGTAGAGAAATTGATTGAAATCCCACCAATATTAGTGGTGGTTCCTTCTTCCTTATTATGCCAAAATTGGTATGTCTCCCCCAAATACCATTCACCATTCTTTGAGAGAATAGGGCATAGTGGAGATCCTTTGAGTTGATCTCTAACTGACTTAGGGGAAAATTTGGTAAAGGATCAAAAATTGAGTTTCACAATCACTACAGCTAATGTGGACCTTTCTTGAATCACCTAAATGTATTTTGGAGAAAACATGAGATGTTGTCCCTATTTAGATGCCCTGCCTTCTCCACCTTCTACATGCCTAGATTGTGTAGTAATAGGAGTTTCTTGATGAATGTTGAATGATTGTGCCTCCTACTCTCCATGCTCCACAGAGGTCCTTGGCCTCTACCTCTCCTTGGGCATTTGGATGTACCTTAAGAGGGTCCTTCCTATTGTCCTTGTTTAGGAGCCATCTGTAATCACACTAGGATCAACTGTTAGTAAGGTCATTTAACAAAATTTGATTTATACCTTACTCATTACCTTTAATGAACTCAATTCTTGCTTAGTATGATTCTAGAGTTAGAAATTTTCAAGAAAATCCCTCTAAAAGTTTTAATGTCAGGCCCAATTTGATTAGGTGACTCCAAAAATAATTTCCATTGTTTGGGTGAAGGAATAAAATTGGTTTGGCATAAGTTCTTATCATTTCTTAAGATGACTTACCCCTATGATATCCTTTGGATGACAATGAATTTTGAAAAAACTATGCACAACTTGGAGTGTACCCTTCCCCCACGACTAAGTTAAACACTCCTGGTTTAAGCAAGTTTAATCGAAAGGAGAATTGGAGCATTAATGCGCAAGATATTGATGTTTAAATGGTAGGTGCACAAGTGTGAAAATTTGTGGAAGAAAATTGCAACAACTCCCCTCACATGAATAGTTGAAAATGACATTGATGCGTGCATGGTAGGGGGGTCCATATATATATGTTTTATGGACATGATATTGTGTACGCACTAGTGCGGAGTTGATACTAGGTACTCGATATTGCATCCCTTCCATAATAGGATACTTGATAGAATTGATAAATTTTTGAATTTCTATGGTCAAAAAGGAAGGATTTAAGGTAAATTTGAAGGATCTGGGGTAATGTTGAGTAGACATTAAGGTACAAAAGTGTAATAAAGTGGAATTATACAATGAAGTTCTTGAAGAGGGTGGGGAAAAAGAACATGCAATGGTGTACATGAACATTTGGGTTGAAATGATGATAAAGGAAAGAATAAATTTAGTAGTGTAGTACTTAGAGGGTATAAGATGATGTGGTGGTGTGCAATAAATACAGATTACAAAAATTACACAAGTGGATCCTCCCCAAAGGAGGTTCCAACCTATCATGCCCTTGCATAATCACACCTTAAAATGTCCGTAGGCACTCAAAGGGTTAGATGCAATCCGCACTAGTGCAACAAAACACACACATGTTAAATACCACCATGATGGGGTATGAATTCTAGGCCATACAATATATAGGTTAGAAATACTTGGATAGTGGGGTGAGATGAATTGTAGAAGGGATTACAAAGATTGGGACGTGATGTAACTTACTCTGAGCACAGTTAATCTTGATTATGGGGCATGATTAATGTATCATGAGCCTTTCAATCCAAAATTAAGACCAAGTCCATGCCTCTGATCAGTGACATTGTATTATTTCATCCAATGATAGAAAACCATAAGAGGATCATGACAACAAGGCGTATGATCACTTGGAATTGTGTACAAGGGAGGAGTGATTTGGAATTTCTCTGCTGTACATTCTTCTTGATCTTTTTCTTTGTTATTTTCCCTTCTTTCTTTTCTTTTTCTTCACTTGGCCACTTTGGCACTTTGTCATTTCCAACAGTGATTCAGAGAAGCCACCAACCTTCAAGCATGGGTGCATGTCTTTCTAGTGGGACCCTCTAGAATAGCATTGAGTTTCTTTATTAAGTGCCTTTATTACTCTTACTCCCATTTTTTTGTTAGATCTACAAGGACCTTAGTACAACCAAGTTGCATGATAGCACATACAGATGTTACCAAAGAGAATCCATAAGTCCCCTTGATGTCACACCCTAGCCATTCCCTCTTAGTCCATCATGTTTTGCTCTGGGCATAATGAGTACAAAGTTACTTTAAGTTTTAATGATGACAAGAATATCATGGTACCCAGGGTAGAACCTCTTAATAATAGAATGGGTGGGTGGATGTTGTCGGCTCACTATCCAAATAATTAGTCACTCGTGACTTAATAGCATAGAACAACACCTCAACTGACAAGTCACATGAGTATTTTATTCACTGATGAGATTACCCTCACAAAGATGAAATGACAAATTGAAAGATGAAAAATTAGGGAATAAAAACTGGTAAAAAAATGTAAAACCAAAGAAAAGGAAAAACATTTATTAATTCTACTTATTAGAATGGGGGGTATCTGCCATGGCTGAACCTTTGATCATGGAAAGAATTAATAAATGGAAAATTTGGATCCATGCATGTTGGAAACATTAGGGTCTAGTCATATCCAAACCATTGGGTGTCTTTTGATGTGGTGGAAAGAATGTATCCAAATTGGGGTTCACACACTTAATTAAAGTAGGCATAGTGGGGTAAATTATAAGATGTGGTCATGTGATAAGAAGCTAACCCACTATGACACCCATGACCATAAGATGGTATGCAAGGATTGATATGTCTTCCTACGTGGTTGTATCCATTGGGTCGCATGGTTGTTGGAGTGTTAATTGATGGCCTAGAAAAGGTAACAGGAGGCATTGAGTTCAAAGAGGAAGGTGCATCATAGTGCTGGACTTGTGTTGAGTTGGAGGGTGTAGTGGTTTTAGAACTATGTTGTCTCTTCCTATGGTCATGCCTAAAAAAAGGACGCTTTCAACATTGTGGAGAACTTCCATTGTTATTAATAGTAGTAGCAAAAGTAATGTTCATGGGTTGGTGCGGTGGTGCAAAACCTTCTGGTGCTACTGGTGGCGATGTAGAAGGAGGTGAAGGATGAGAATATTGAGAGTAAGGAGCAGTGTAAGGAATGTAAGCTGGTGATCCTATGGGAGAGGATATGGGTTAATAGTACTCAAGAGAATGATAATGATGAGGTGAAGTAGAGGATGTTGATCCATTTGGAGAAACAAGGTGTTGAACATAATAAGCATTTGGTGTTGAGGGATACGAAGGTTGAGGCTAGCTTGGCAATGGTCTCCCCCATGACTAGGGGTTTTGCCATTGTGGTTGAACACAGTACTTTTGTACGAAATTTGGATGTAGCATTCTTTCCTAATGCTCATGTAGATGTAACAAGATTGGGCATTGGCCTTTGGTGTGATCATATAGAAAAACATCGTATTGATACTTCTACTTTGTGGTTGGGCCCCTATCCTAGTTTCCTTTAGCCCTTCTTTCTAATTGTCGAATGGTATTCTATCCTGTTTCTAAGTTTGGCATCCTCTATTTGTTTTGATTGTCAAAGTGATCATGCATGGTGCTACCTATGATAATATTTGTATATTCTCCACATTTTGTATGTACCCATTCTATCATCTTATTGATATTTACCTCAATTTCATCTAGTGATTGTAGTATTGGCAAAGATGGAGATGATTTCAACTCCTTAAGATGAGTTGATTGCTCCTCTCCATGGACCTTTGTTATTTTAAGATTTTGGTCATATTGAGATCTTTCAACATTCTTCCATTTGGCTATTTCTCCTTCTTATTTTGCTACCCACTTAATAAGCTCTTGGAATTGATGGGTTTGTAGTTCATATAGTTGACTTGGGGCATACATCCCTAGGGTCTCCCTTGTTTCATTATGGAGCCCATCCATAATGTGATACATTAGCCTTTCCTCTGAGAACCCATGGTCTGGGTAGTTATTTAATAGCGAGTAATATCTTTCTAAGGCCATGTCTAAGGGTTCATGTTGCCCTTGTTTCCATTCTTGGATTTTTCTTTGATGAGTGGTGAGGTATCCCTACACTCAACCATATGAATACGAGCGTACACACATGATCTGGTTAAATTCCAAGGACTAAGTGCTTATGCACCTTGATAGAACAAGGATGGGGGTTGGTTAATCATTGTCTTCCCAAGCTTACTTGTATGTCACAATTGTATGGTTAAGTAAACTTGAGGCATATGATTTTTATGGCTTTTATGTCCTATTGCTAATAATGGAGGAGAGAGATAACTAAGTAACTAATTTAATTTGACTAATTATTAACTAGGCTCTAACTGATCCTAACACTAGTATCCATTCTCACTTGTCGTACACATCCTGAACTAGTGCAACATTACTAGGATTACCAAATGCTAATTGTTACTAGGTTACCAAGTGTTACACGTATGCTCAAAGTGATCATACTGTGTGTGCTTACTTAGGGGAGTTGTAGGGTGAGAATGAATCATTAATTAACTAAGGAAAGCATTAAGTAATAGTAATTAACATTAATTAATCTATTTTGAATGCTGCAAGGTTTATCACAAAGTTCGTCTTTATTGTCATACACAAGGTTTGCTTAAGTACACAATGCTTGAATAAAGATTCGTTCACTTTATGACTCCTACTGCGGGCACGCAGAAATAATTCTAACTTTAAGAGGGAGAAAAGGCAAGAGTTTGGGTAAGGGACTAAGACTAAGTATGCAAGCCAAGTGCGCCTGCCTCTTATTTATAGGCAATGAGGCAAGATGCGATATTGGGTATTTGACATCGCATGGCAAGCTCTGATATCATGGATTTGATATCGCAAATTTGATATCGTGGCCCTGATATCGCAGTTCATCATACCCCCATGACTAAATGAAAACTCATCCTCAAGTTCCTTACAAGATATTGGAAAGGTATGGGATTATTGACTGAATGACAACTAGCAGTGAAATGGGATGGCAGACTTTAAGTGCCCAGTGAATGGATCGACAATACATTACAACATTGGTGTTCATACTCATGGTGGTGAACACTGTACATAAGTGACATCCAGACCTTCATTAGAAAACTTGAGGAGAAAGGGAGGGAGAAAGAAAAAAAGAAAAAAGGGATGCGTTACTACCGATGCAGAGATTTCGCATTCCATTGTTTATCCATAACCACACAATTAGACTTGTTCTCGGCATAAATGCTCCAGCTCTAGTCCATTCCGAGTGCTCCCTCCTACCCCAGTCCATTGTCCATGTAATGGTCATCTGCACACACAACACAGTCATGAATGAGCAAGGATAAGTAAACCACAATGCAATTAATACCTTGCCTCGATATAAAGTGCATTGGCTGGGTTGTGGTTATGGCAGAAACTGGGTTAGAGATTTATTACTGATAACTACCCAAGGTGTAGGGGTTAGGCAAATAGTAGAATGGAGAAATTGAAAAATTTGTTCCAGGGCACCCACAACTAAGAGCAAACCTTCGATAGCAATAAGATGGAAAAATATAAGAAACAAGAAAGATGGAAAAATAACAATGACAATGCCAATAAAGTGGATGTCAAAGATGGGGATGAAATGAGAAATGGTTGATTGCAGATAATGTTGAAGGGAAAGAACTTAAAAATTGCATCAAAAAGGAATGCTAGTGGGTCCTCCCCAAAGTAGGCTCATGCCCTTTATTCCCTAACAAACCCACAAAACAAAGAGTCTGTAGGCTTTAGGAATGTCATTTGGAAGCAAGAGTTAAAAACTTACCCACAAGAATTTACCAAGGAAAAATAATGCATCAACCAAGATATGGACTAATCATAAAATCAGCAATGAGATGGAAGATGGAAAGAAATATGGAGAATAGAAATGGAATGGAATCCCAAGAGCAAGGTTGTGTAAAGTCCCTTGTGTATGTCATGGTTAATGTGACTGAGTAGAACTCATTTGAATTCTAGACTCAAACCAACCACATTTAGTGACCTCACATTAATACACTTGGCCAATTCATCCTCTTGAAGCAACAAGAATGCCTCCACAAAGAGTGATCACCATCCCAAGGGGAGTGAGATGGAGAAGCAGGAAGCAAGAAAGTGCCTTAGTTAGAGGAAATATTCAGGCATGGGTAATATGTCTTTCCAGTGCCATAACCAGTGCTTGTAGCCCATATTAATTTATTATATCTAAGGGGTGTGCTTTGAATTCTCACTTTTTTTTATGTGAGAACCACACCATGCAAAGACTTATTTTTATTCACTCTACTTCTTGATATTTGTTCAATGGTACAATGGAAAAAAACCCAAGAAAAAGCATCTAAGAATCCAAGAGAATGGCTGGCACAAATGCATCGAATCCCCTTGAAGTCATACCATTGACAAGCATTGAGTCCTTCCTTGGTTTAAAAAATATCAAGCTACCAATTCATTAATAAGTTTATTTAGAAAAAGGGATAATATAGTTCCAAAACCGAGGGAGACCATAGAGTTGAATGGATGAATGAACGGCGTGGACTCATTGCCTATTTTATTAAAAGAACCATATCATAATATCAACATCATAATTCAAAGGTAAAAACCAAACATTAGCAAGAAATAGTATATAATTCAATCCACCATCAGAAGCACTTATTGTATGATGAATGAAAGTAAATCAACCAAATAAAGAAATAGTAAAAATGTGAACAATGGTGTAAAACAGAAATAAGAAGGATTGAAAAATGTGCAAAAAAAAATGTATAAAAAAAATACAAAAAGAGCTAAGGGCTTAGAATGGTTAGCATTGGTGGCCATCTCCCCCATGATTGAGTTGGAAGGGGGAGATCTGAAATAGTGAGTAAGGTTGTCCACCAACAGAGGTAGTATGGGTACTAGCTAATCTAAGCTCATGGAAAAGTTTGGTTTGTTGGAAGTTGACCAATAGTTTCTTATCTAGGCTCTCAGGTTTGTATATCATCATGTCCCCTGAAGGAAAAGTTGCATGAATGAGATAAGGTCCTTCCCACAACGTTTGAAATTTGGTACATTGTGGCACATGTGTGGGATTCCAGTAGAGAACCTTATCTCCTGGTTGATATTTAACTTTCCTAATCCTTAGGTCATGACATTGCTTATTGAAGGCCTTGTGCAATTTGTTAGATGACAAGGTGGCTAATTAGTTCTCATCTAGCAGGTTAAGAATCATCAACCATTATTTTTTTGCTAGATCAAGGTCAAGGTTGAGGTCACATGCCGTGGAGAGTGTATAGAGCTTAGTTTGAATGGAAAGTATTAGTAATTTACTGTACACTAACTCATAGGGAGAGTAGCCTATAGGAAAGTTTCCATGTGGAGCGGTATGCCCAAAGAGCATCATTTAGTTTAGTGCTCCAGTCTCACCTAAACTTGCTAATGGTTCTTGTCAATATCTTTGTAATCTCCTTGTTGGTGACTTCGGCTTGACTGTTTGCTTGGGGGTGATATGGTGTAGTCAGTTTATGATCAACCCCTAAGCATTGCATTAATTTTTAGAAAGTCGCACATGTGAAGTGTGTACCATTAACTAAAATAAGTGCATGAGGCATACCAAACCTATTTATGATTTGTTGTTGAACAAATCATGTAGCTATAGATGATGTACAATCCTTAACAGCAGCTGCTTCTACCCATTTTGTAAGGTAATCAATGGCAATAATAATATAAGCTTTTCCATTGGACATTGGTGTAATCGGCCCCATAAAACCAATTCCCCAAATGTTGAAGGGTTCTAAAGGTTGGATCCATTGTTGCAGACCCTTCATTCTAGCAGTCATTCCCCCATCACATTGACAATGCTCACAAGATTGGACGAATTGATGGGCATCTTGAAACAATGTAGGCCAATAATATCTTGCAAGTAGGATCTTAATGGCTATTCGTCTCCTAGCATAATGACCCCCACAAGGACCCTCATGAGCGTCTTGAAGAACTTGTAGTTGATCTACATCAGGAACACACCATTGAACTAAGCCATCGAGACATACTTTATAAAGTTCCCCATTGATTTCCATAAAATACTTGGCTCGGTGAAGAAACTGTTATTTCTTTTTAGCGTCAAACCCTTGTGGTGTTTTTTGTGTAAGGAGATAGGTGAGAATGCTACTATACCAATTTGTCTCCATGGTTAATTGATCATTCACTACACCTGCAAAGAGGAGTTCATTTGGGAAATAATCAGTAATTGGATACTCATCCTCTTTGTTGTCCCATCACAACCGAGATAAATGATTAGCAACTACGTTCTTGGTGCATTTACGATCGATCATCATAAGATCAAACTCTTGTAAGATTACAATCCATCATATGATGCAAGGGCTTACCATTGGCTTATTCATTAAGAAGCTTATTGCACTATGATTCATGTGTACAGATACCTTATAGCCCAAGATATAGTGCCTAAATTTTTCTAGTGCAAACATTACAGCCATTAATTCTTTCTCTGTTGTAGTGTAGCTAATTTGTGCACTAGAGATACTTCTACTTGCACAGTGGATGTAATAAGGACGTTTTTGATCATCTAACTATGTAAGTATAGCTCCTAAGATAAAGTTGGATGTGCTAGTCATTATGTGGAATGGCCTGGACCACTCAGGAGCTTGTAGAATAGGTGTTTCTACTAGCTTCTATTTTAAAGTTTTGAAAGCTAGTTCGCATTCCTTGGTCCATTTAAAAGGTATGTCCTTTTTCGTTAATTCAACCAATGGTTTTGCAACCTTTGAAAAGTTCTCAATAAATCTTTTGTAGTAGCCAGTGTGTCTAAGTAATGATCAAATATCTTTTACAGTTTCTAGTTGACGGGTAATTCCTTGGATAACTTTGATCTTTTTAGGGTCTACGTCTATCCCTGTTTGTGAGATTTTATGCCCTAGTACAACGCTTTCTTGGACCATCAAATGGCTTTTCTGCCAGTTGAGCCTTAAATTGGTTCCTACAAATCATTTTAATACTTGCTCTAACTAGTCCAAGGCTTGATCAAAGTTTGCTCTGTAGGTGGAGAAGTCATCCATGAAGGCCTCCACACCATTTCCTATTTGTTGTTGGAATATGCTTAGAACTAATCATTGAAACGTTGTAGGGGCATTGCATAAGTCAAATGGCATCTATTTGTATGCAAATGTTCCCTAAGGACTGGTGAACGTAGTCTTGGCTTGGTCTTCTGGGGCTATTTGTATTTGGTTGTACCCACTGTACCCATCTAGAAAACTATAGTAGTGATGCCCTACAATGGTGTCTAAGACTTGGTCAACAAATGGCAATAGAAAGTGGTCCTTGAATGTTGCCATGTTTAGTAGCCTGAAATCTATGCACATCCTCCATTTACCTCCCTTTTTGGGCACTATAACTAATGGGCTAACCCATTCGCTATCAGCAATGGGGTATATGAACCCAGCTTTTAAAAGCTGTTCAATTTCTTCATTAACTACTTGCTTCAGCTTTGGGTTCAATTGCCTCTGCGGTTGTCTTTGAGGCTTCATGGAGGGATCAATGTAAATTCTATGTTGGCATATCCTAGGATCTATTCTAGTTAATTTGGGATATGACCAAGTGAAGGCTTTTGACCATTTTTTTATTACCTTCAGCAGTCGCACTTTTTGTTGTGGAGTGAGCTTAGCGTTAATAATTATCAATTTTCCATTTTTAAGAAATGTGTATTCCATACCAGTGGGCAATGGTTTTAGCTGAAGGGGATCTTGCTTAAACTTATCAGGGATTTCCAACTTCACCCAGTTGATATTTTCAAGGTCAAGACTTAGAAGTTGGAAATGTACTTGCTCTAATGTGTCTATGCTATCAATGTAAGTGCAAGTCAAACCCTCAGTTGGTTCCATGCATATAGTTGAACTGCTCTCTTGATCAGCTATCAGCCATTGGGTGCCTTCCTATCTTGTGGCTACTACATATAGACATCTTTGTATATAAGTCACTTGTGCACATTGATTGCATGCAGGCAATGTTAAATGTTGCACGAAGCATGACTTATGTACACAATTATACCATGAGTCACTATATGCAATGCATGGAACTTTCTTCTTCTCGATCTTTCTGAATGTATTTTCCTTTGATATTTCCAAGGAAGAATTGTGGATTCCTAGGTGCACATCAACTGTGCTTAGCCATGATCTTCCGATTATGATTGGGAAGTCCCCCTTACCATTTTTTACTTAAATCACTAGGAAGTCAGTTGGATACGACCATCCACAAATAGTGGGAACAATGTCCTTCACTAGTCCCAACGGGACAGTGATGGATTGGTCAGTCAACTCTAAATGAATGTTACTCTATTATTTAGGGAGTCCCACATTTGGTCTACCTTTGTCGATACTTCCAATGCAAGTTTTTGAATGGGAAAAATTTTCCTATTCACCATCTCTTTGAGTGTTGACTCTTCTTCATCCTTACAAAATCTTACTCCCTTCTTTCGGAGGGAAGGATCTTTGTTATATTCCTCTGCACTCTCTCTTTTTCTTAGCTCACCTTCTTCTTTATCAACTTGCTCCAATAATCTTTGAACTTGATGGGTCCTAAGCTTAGATAGCCTCCCTTGGGCATACGTCCCAAGCGTTCTTTGCATTTCATGCCTAAGCCCATCTATGAGATGGTGCAGTTGATCCCTCTACGAATAACCATGGCTGGGACAACGATGTAACAGTGCATAATATTAGCCCATGATAGCATCCAAGGGTTCATGTCCTCCTTGTTTCCATCCTTGGATTTTCTTTCATAGGTTGGACACTCAGGAGTATGTTTGGTACTTATCGTTGAAAAATTCTAACATGGTACTCCACCTACAAATGGATTTCAGTTCTAAGGATTGGTACTAGCTCTCCGCTTATTTGACTAGTGTCCATGGGAACAACTTATGCTTTTGCCATTAGCTTTTATGTTTTATAAGGCACATGCATCATGAAATGCTTGTAGATGATTTTAAGGATCAACGTTGTACCCCCCTTCAAATCGTGGGATGTTGTTCATGTTTAATCTCTTGATCCTACTATCTTTTTGGTACCTTGTTGGGATTCTGATAGCCTCAGTTATGTCTAGCATACTTCGAGTAGTGAGTAGGGGTGCATTGTGATCATCTCGTCTATGGTGTCTATGATGCCTATGTTATTTCCTTACTCTCCCTTCTTTCACAGTGTGTTTCTCTAGAGTGCCCTCGTCCCCTTTCTCGACTGTTTCATCTATGACTCTTGTTTCGCTTACCCTTTTCCTCATGATATTTTTCTTTGTGAATGCATCCAAATCCTGAAGGAGAGGGTGAAGGAGATGATGAAGGTGAAGAAGAAGGGGAATTGTCACCATGTCGATGCTTGCTTCCTTCTCTTTGGTGGTCGCGGTCTTGATCGTAGTTACGATTGGAATGTACATCTTTGTCATGTGCTCATGTTCCTTTTTTAGACCCTTTGTATCTATCAGTACTAGAATCTAGGTTATGGATAGTTGAGTAAAGATTCTGATACACAACCCCTTGACCAAAGTCAATAGGAGGAACATCATTGTATGGGTGATTGCCTAAGGCAAGTTCACCACCCTCATTTTCTCTTAGGACATGTGGGACATTCTATGACAATTTTTCCTTCATGGATTCATGAAATCTCTCCTATTACAAATCCCTTTGATGCTATGCCTCCTTAGGTCGATACTCTCTCGAGTCATGATCATGCACAACGTACTCTGCCTGTAAGTGCTGCATACCAATTCGTGTGAGATCATGAAGAAGCATGCCCAGGATAGAGCGATTAGGAGGTAAAGGTAGTTGTTCATCCTGGTGGAGGATAAAGGTAAAGTTCGGTACATATTCATCAGGATGAACATATACCACACGAAACTATTGAGGGACTAGTGGATTATCATGTGTACTATGCCTCTGATTGTTCCTTGTATCAGACCTATGAGGCGAAACACTTTCATACAAAGAAGGAGACATGATTTTCTATTAAGTGTGCAATGTCTTATATATTATTATTTTTCTTTAACCAACCCTAAGGGTTTGTTCCAACAATGTGAAAGATTTCCTATGTTCTAGTTAGCGCACAAACAACAAAGTCCCTGGCAAAGGTGCCAATGATGAGCGGTGAGGTACCCCTACGCTCAACGATATGAATATGAGCATACATGCATGATCTAGTTGAATTCCAAGGACTAAGTGCTTATGTGCCTTGATGGAACAAGGACGGTTGGTTAATCGTTATCTTCCCAAGCTTACTTGTATGTCATGATTGTATGGTTAAGTAAACTTGAGGCATACAATTTTTATGGCTTTTATGTGTTTTTATGTCTTTTTGCTAATAAGGAAGGAGAGAGATAACTAAGTAACTAATTTAATTTGACTACTTATTAACTAGTATCTAACTGATCCTAACACCGATATCCATTCTCACTTGCCATAGACATCCTAAACTAGTGCAACACTACTGGGATTACCAAATGCTAATTGTTACTGGGTTACCAAGTGTTACATGCATGCTCAAAGTGATCGTACTGTGCGTGCTTACTTAGGGGAGTTGTAGGATGAGAGAGAATCATTAATTAACTAAGAAAAGCATAAACTAACAGTAATCTATTCTGAATGTTGCAATGTTTATCACAAAGTTCGTCTTTATTGCCATATACAAGGTGTGCTTAGGTACACAATGCTTGAATAAAGATCCATTCACTTTATGACTCCTACTGTGGGCACATAGAAATAATTCTAACTTTGAGAGGAAGAAAAGGAAAGAGTTTGGGTAAGGGACTAAGACTAACTATGCAAGCCAAGTGCACCCACCTCTTATTTATAGGCAATGAGGTAGGACATGATATCAGGTATCCGACATTGCATGGAAAGCTTTGATATTGTGGCCTCAATATCATGATTCATTTGTCTCCTCAACACTGACACTCTTGCATAGGTTTGATATCTTTCATTGAAAAGTTTTACCATTGTCGGCCAATGATGAATTAATTTTGGTTTTAAAGACCTATACCATAGTTTTGCTTGGCCAATGAGTGTCATAGGGAAGAACTTAAGTCTTTGCCACCCATTATCAATGTTGTTCCATGTGTAGGCATCATAGAAGGCTTGTAAATGGTGTTGCAGATCTAAATCATAGCCCCCTAAAAACTTGGAAAATTTATTTAAATCAAGCCTAGGTAGAAGGCTATCCTTATGATGCTTACAGGATATTCAAACAGCCTCTTGTATATGCATTAGGCTCTTAGGGGCCATCTGGGGTTCATCATCACTGAGTAGGTTATGAGTTTGTGAGTTGGGATGATGTTGTCTTTGTTCATGTTGGCATTCCTGACTTTGCCCATGGGTTCAATTTTTATATCTATACTAACCCCTTGAGAAATGGTCATCCATGTCACTACATGATGTTGAAGGAGCAAAGGCAGAGAAAGAACTAGAAGAATTGTCATGACTTTAACTCTTGCTAACCATTGAGAAGGTCCTAGGCCTTACAGGCCCCCTCGTTCTATGGGATGTCCCATCCTCACTAAAGGTGTTTGAGTTGGATGACAAGAGTCCTTGAATATTGTTGGGGTAACCATGAACATATGAAACTCTTGCATAAGATTGAGTACTCCACACTTCTTCATCATTATATATTTCATTGGTTCTCCAATGAATTGCCTTACTAGATGTTGCGTTACTGTTGTCTTGTGAGAAAGACATTGTGGTGAATTATGTGTGACTTAATTGAATTTAATTTCTTTCTAAAATATTTTTCATTAATACTTCATTATAGTGATCTCGTATGATATAACCAATCTAGATAACTAGCACCATCCCCGACAATGACACCAATGATGAGTGGCGAGGTACCCCTATGCTCAACCATACGAATATGAGCGTGTATGTGCGATCTAGTCAAACTCCGTAGACAGACTAGTTGTGGCACCTAGATAGTTACATGTTGATCATAGTTCACTATCTTTCCACTTGGACTAGTATTTTCTTTGCCACATATGGTTTAGTCCAAAGTGAGGTGTATGATGTGGTTTCTAATACTATGTTGCTCCTAGAGATAATGAGAAATAACTTGATTAAACTAATAAGTAATAGGAAATAAAATCTAAGCCCACCTAAGTGTGATGAGCGTTCTTCCTTAATCATCTACATGCATCTTGGACCTCGTGTACTACTTCTGGGGTTACCAAGCACACATTACTTGAGCACTACTAGATATGCTACTGGTTACCAAGTAGTTACAAGACGTACCCATTTTGCATTAATAACAAGAATAGTAAATAATGATAAAGAAATATTAACTAAGAACATAATAAATAGTAATTAACAATTAAACAATTAAAAACTAACTGAATGTTGGAATGATAGAGTAAGCTTGATCTTTATTGTTGATTATGTGTGTGTCCAAGTATGTCACACTCGAACAAAGGTTTCATACAATTACAAACATCACACTACAGGCATGCACTTGGGAAAGAACCGAAAACTAACTAAAAACTGACAAAAAGACTTGACCCTACAACTTACCAAGACTCCCTGTCCTGTGCCCCCAAGTGCTATATTTATAGGTCAACATAGGAATCACGATATCCAGGCTACAATATTGCATACCCAATATTGAGTATCTGATATCGAGGCTTGACAAACTGTGATTCATTAATTACCTACCAAAATCAAATTTATAACTTACGTTTTACTTTTACCTATAATTATGGCTAGTCTTATAATGAGGTATTAGCCTAGTGGTAAAACTCTTGATTTGAAAAATTTTAGGTCACGAGTTCAATTATGGTGGACAATGTTGAGTTATAAAGTTCTAATTGGACTATATATTTTGGGGTGTACCTATGTTTTAATTATTTTTGTTCAAACACCAGATCCCACCCCTCCCCCACTCCCAAGTCTTATTATAGATTATTTTCTATTTTTAGTTAATATGAACCAAACAACATCATTGATCATATGCCTCAATCATGTTTAATCATACATTGTGAATCTACTACAAATGTAATTAGGAAGATAGTGACCTATGATCAATGTATGCTACTCTTGGATAATTAACCTAATATTTCTATGGATTACAATAAGCTATATTGCAATGATTATAGATCATATGATTAGGCATTGGGTATGCTCACTGCTCATCAAATATTTACATTCCTTTCTACATATGTACTTGAATTAAAATAGCAAAACAACTTGAGGCAACAATATAAAACTATGGTGAAATGCCAACATTTGTAGAAAAGGTAGATATACAAGGAAATGGTGTTATATATTTTACATAACTATTACTTTGCCACTTAATATTAACCTACTTATGTATCATCTAGTTTCTTGTTATTTAATTATTCTTATCATTAAAATTAACTTGATTTTTCAGATATTTAATTTTAAATTCTTTTTTTTTCTATGCTTAATTTTAACATATTTTTTTCTTCATAGTTTTTTTTTAATAAAAAAAAAGCATTAAATAAGTATCCTTATTTGAAAATGAGTTGATTAGATAAACAAAACATAAATGTGCCTTAAATGTAGGAGGTGTTGAAATGCAAAATAAGTAAAACATAATGATGAACAATCAATAATACATGCTATGTTGATGCATGCCCATCACTGTATCCCTATCAATGCATGTTAAGATGCATTGATGTAGGTACATCCATGCTAACATAGTCATTGCTTATATAAATGCACATACCTCTCACATTTATGACACCTTTTGATCTTAGTCTTAGTGGAATTCTTTTAGTTTCTTCCTTCGAGAGTTAGAATATTTTCCCTCTAAGTGTCCATAGTGTGGATTTATGATATTGTATGATATTTTATTCGAGTGCACATTTACTTGGACACATTGGGATGAACAACAAAAAAATTGAAATTTCCTACATCCATTGTAGCACTCAGATTAGTTTAATCTTACTGTAATTTACATTTATAATCTTAAGTAATTAATGCAATTACCTATAACCACGTAAGTACAACCACTTTGAGTGTAACATATTAATGCTTGGTAATTACAATAGTGGAAACTTGGTACACCCAATAGTATACACTTGGTAACACAACAACATAATATAAGTTTAGGATGTATATGACAAGTGGGAATAGATAGTCCATGTTAGGATAGTTAATTAATGAATTAGTTAATTAATTACATTATTAAACCTACATTCAGTCATCTAATAATTAAAAAATAATAATAAATAAATATCTTATACCTTAACCACACTTAACTATATGCACAGTCTACCACAAATATGGATTGTGAAGACCACAACTTACAACTACATAATTCACTGTTTAGGAATATCGGTAACCTAGGTAACAAAGTCAAAAAATTTGACCAAATTACATGTGAATGTTTGTGATTTGTATGGTTGGGCATAGGAACTACCCAGCACTCATCATCGGTGTCATTGCCAGGAACATTAGTTTAGCTAAGTGCATTAAATATTGTTAAATAGTGAGTTTATATAAAATTGTTGTGAGGAAAATATAATGAGAAATATTTCATTCAAGATAATAATAACAAAATCATCTCAAGGCATCCTTAATACATGTTACTAATATGGCTTCTTCTCATAAGAATGAATGACCACCACATCACTGAACCCAATCAACAATAGAATAAGACTAGAAAGACTATTAGTAAAAAGCCTTAGAAGCTTAAGATGGTCTATGCACATTTGGATTCCTACTATATGGATTTTACCTTTATTCTCCATCAAGATAGACATTTATGTAGGAGGGGCATGAAGGATAATAGTTTGTTACCTCATGATTAGTCTATTGTTGCCATGCTCATGGCCAATCTCATGAGGTTGGGAATTGAATCATCAGGCCCAGAGTATGAGGTGATGGACCATACCTCTAAGGACTATCAGTCCTCTAAAGCATAAATCAAAAAGGATTAGTGCATGGATGTATGTCATAAAGCATCTAAAGGCAAAAGGATCCCACCACCATTAATTATGCAATCATAGAAAAAGAACCCTAATTTCTTCTCAAGGTTGTCTTAGTATACAAATTCTCTTCTTTTTGTTGAGGATGATATTCTTTACCAATGATTATAATCAACCTTGGAAAACAACCAAGGTGAAAGGAGGATCAAATTGTAGGACCAAAGAACATCAAAGGATAGTTCTCCTAGTCATTCATCCAAAGACAATAAGAGAGATAAAGGAAAGGATAACAACAAAGAGAAGGACTAGAAGAGAATGACTAGTAGGCATCACTCTCCTAGTCCCCCACCTTCATCATCCTCCTCATTATCAAAATTTGACATGAGGAGCCATGGTCGAGATAGAAGGATAGAAGGAGGGGTGACTAGAATTGAGATGAAGATGATTAGAGATCCCATTGAAATGACAAGAACTGGAAGCATAGAAAAACAAGAGAGGAAGAAGGGAATCATCAAGAAAGGAGGCATAATAGGACTCATCATAGGAGATATGATCATGATAGGGGCCACCATGAATCTGATGACTATGATGAGCCATTGCTAGCTACTAGAAACATGCTTAATGTTTTCGAAGCAGTCAAAATTCCTACCATGCATTAGAGGGATAGTAGGATTAAAAGGTTGGATATGAATAATATTCTCAAGTATGAAGGGGGATATAATATTGATCCACAACATTATCTATAAGCATTCAATGATGCCTAGGTCTTACAAAACATTGATAACTAGTGGTAGAAGTTAAAACTATTCCCAAGGATACTCATTAAATATGTAGAAAGTTGGTATTGGTCTTTGGAACCAAAATGCATTTGCAGGTGGAGTACCATGTTGAAGCTATTTAATGACAAGTACTAGATATACTCTTGATTGTTCAACTTGAGGAAACAAATTTAGGAATGGAAGTAAGAAAATCATGAATCTTTAGATGCAGCCTTTGGTAGGTACTACTCCTTTTTGCATGGATGCACAGGCCCTGGATTTTCTCAAAGGGAGTAGCTTTGTGACATTATAGATGGGATCTAAAACAAAATAAAAGAAACTCTTGGGATCTATGTCCAAGGGAGACTTTTGGAGATGAGAGTCTACTAGATCCAAAGGTTAATTAATCAAGTGGCAAAGGAAGAAGGAAAGTTGAAGAAGAGAGAAAGTGTAGAGGGGTATAATAGGGACCCCTCCATTTACAAAAGGAAGATGTATTTCTATGATTCAAAGGAGGAAGCATCACTAGATAAGGTGGTGCAAAGAAAAACCTTACCAATCCAGAATTTTGTTACTAAAATATTGGCTAAGGTGAATAAAAGGTGGGACTCCTTGAATGAGGAATTCCAATCTTCATTCAAAATAGTGAAGAAGAAGACAAAGCAAGGAAGTAGTGATAGAGACAGAAGAAGATGGAAAGATATAAGAAGGAAATACTATCAACAAAAAGATAAAGTTGTAGTAATTCAAGAGGTTGTAGGTTCAGAAATAAATGATGATAAATATGAAATTTTCTAATATGAACATCTTAAAGGATATTTTCCTATGGTGTCACTTTTGTAAGAATCTAGGATGTATGTGTTGAATCCAAAATTGGCAAGAAAGAAACACCTAGGAGATTGCCTTATCCATAAGGCAATTATAGGTAGAAGTTCCACCAAACATAGTATTATTCAAGTGGAGTACCACCTCAACCTCATGAGTAGTATTAGAAATGGAAAAACTCACAATCATGGGGGATGACACCACTATGGTAGTAGTATCCTTACAGGTAATTGAACCCTTATGGATATTACATTCAACAACTTGTATCTTCTTCTAGCTCTACAAGCCACATTCTTTTTTCTTATCATTACTATCCTCTAGAATATCATCAAATCATCATTATAAGAGCTAAGTCTCTCTTCATTTGTTCTCCTCCATATCCATCACCTCATCCTGCATCTTTCAACACCACTCCCTTGCCACTTGCACCATCGATGCAAGGGAAAATTCCACTACAATCATAGAAATGAAATGCCATGAGGGTAGTAAACTTCCAATTATATGATTATTTGAATGGCTCAAAGCATAAGCCTCAAAAGAGGGCTTTCTTTAGGCCAAATAGTTCACAAAAGCCCTCGCAAACACTTGTGGCTACTAACCCTACATCAATTGCTTCTAGAAATGTCCTCGAGCCTCCTTCAAACCAAATGTCCTCTAATGTTCATACTATCATGTTGATCCATGTGGTTACAAATTGGATCAAGGTAGGACACCTTCCCAGGAAATGATTTGATTCTAGAAGCCTTCTAATCTATTTGAAAATTGAAGGAAATGATCCATGCAAGGCTCTACTGGATTTAGATTCTAGGGTAAAGATAATTTCTTAAGAGATGTATAAGACTTACAACCTACCTCCACTTAAGAAGTGTAACATCAAGTTAGAGCTTGCGGATCAGTCCATCACTGCCCTTTGAGATTAGTAGAGGATACTATGATCATCGTATGTTGTTGATCATATCTAGTAGATTTCCTAGTGATCCACATGGATAATTGTAAGGGATACTTCCCTATTATTATGGGAAAGGCTTGGCTTAGTATCATTGATGCTTAGATGGGGATAAGAGATCCTTCCTTATAAATCTTCAAGGAAAATGAGTTCAAAAAGCTCAAGAAGACGCAAGTTCTATGCATCACATATAGTGACATAGGGTGTCATTGTGTGCAAAGAATATAAGTCATAAAAAGTACATCCATCACAAAATGCAGTAATTGTGCTAAAAATTCAAATATTCAAAGGTACCTTTATGATGTAGTTATAAAATAAGAAGGTACCTAATGGCTAACATCAAAAGATCACTTTGAATCAAAAATATGCATGGAACCATTGGAGCTCCTCACAAGCACTTAGATAATATGGATGGAATGGAGAAAATTCATCACAAACTCTTCCATAAAAATGAAGGAATGAATTGGAGAAAGTTAGAAATCCTTGATGATTTCAAGTAGGATCCCATTAAACTTAAGGCTACACTAGCAACATTAGAATATGCTTTTCTTAATAATGGCAAGTTGGTAATAAAATGTCAATTTTTTCCAAGACCAAAAGTAGAAGTTGCTGAATGTATTAAATAAATGGGAAATAGTCTTTGAATGGTCATATCATGAGCTAATAGGGAAATATCTATAGATATGCTAGTATTAGATCTACACATACCCATCTATTAAACCAAAGAGGTAGCTACATAGGTGATTGAATCCTAAGCCTAAGCAAGTTGTTAAGGATGAAGTCGAATAACTTTTTAAAATAAGTTTCATCTCTTCTATAGTAGAAAATGAGTGGGTGAGCCCACTTGTGATCATGCTAAAGAAAGAAGGAAAATGGAGGATTTGGATAGACTTCAGGTTTTTGAATATGACAACATTTAAGGATCATTTTCCATTGCCATTTATGGACCAAATGCTGGATAAAATTGCTAGGTAGAACTACTACAATTTTTTGGATGGTTATAGTGGTTATAACCAAATTTAGATAGCCTTATAAGACTAGGTTAAGACAACTTTCATAATTCCCTAGGAGACTTTCGCATATAAGAAGATGTCCTTTGGCCTATGCAATGCACCTACAATTTCTTAATGCTTGATACTCAATCTTTTTTAGTAGTAAATTAGTAGTGATGTGGAAGTCTTTATGAATGACTTTTCCACCTATGGTACCAACTTTAAATAAGCCTTGGACCACCTAAAGTAAGTGCTAAAATGTGTGAGTTGGAAAACTTATGGTTCAATTGGTAGAAGAGCCACTTGATGATCCAAGAAGGCATTATCTTAGGGTATTGCATTTCAAGAAAAGGGATTGAGGTGAACCTAGAAAAAGTATGGGTAATCCAAGGAATTACCAGACAATCGCAAATTATGAAAGATATGAGGTCATTCCTTGGACATACTAGTTACTATAGGTGGTTCATCAAGAATTTCTCCAAAATTGTAAAACTATTGGTGAAGCTTACAAAGAAGGATTTACCTTTTGATTGGACCAAGGAATGCAAATAAGAATTCTAGTAATTAAAGCAAAAGCTTGTAGAAAATCCCATTGCACATGCTCTAGATTAGTCTAAACCATTTCACATAACGACAGATGCATCCAAGTACACATTAGGAGTAGTTTTTACACAATTGGATGATCAGAAATGTCCATATTACATCCATTTTACAAGAAAAAGCATTGTAGGTGCATAATTGAAGTACACCACCATTGAGAACGAGCTCATGGTAGTAGTGTATGCCTTAGAAAAATTTAGGCACTATGTGCTTGGATAGCAAATATTTGTGTAGATTGAAGACAATGCCATTCATTTCCTAATGAATAAGTTGATAGTGAGCCCCCATGTCGTACGATGGCTAGTGATTTTACAAAAATTTAATCTTACAATGGTGGATAGGAAGGGAAGAAAGAATGTGATTTCCAATCACTTGTCTTAGTTGCGATGGGATAGCAAAGAGGATGAATAGCTTCTATCTAATTAATTTCTAGATGAAGTACTCTTTGCTAAATCCATTGATGTTTAAGAGCTTAGGAGTACCAATTTGTATGATCAATTTCTCTCCTATCTTCTCACATAGGAGATTCATGCCGAATGGGATAGTAAGAAGAAATAGTAGTTTATTCACCAAGTTAAGCACTATATGGACATCCAAGGAAATCTTTACAATGTTTATGCCAATGGCCTAGTGAGAGGGTGTGTACTTGATGCCGATCAATTGCACATCCATCAAGATGAAGATCCTTGTGAGGGCCACTATGTAGGAAGAAGGATGGCTATGAAGATTCTCATGTTAGGATATTTCTAGGTGATGATCTTTAGGAATGCTCACCATTTCTCCTATTAATGTGAGTGCAATTTAAGGGATGAAGGAATAACCATACAAATGAAAGGATCCAAACAATGGATCCAACCACTAGAGCCCTTTCATCTTTGGGGCATTGACTTCATGGGACCCATCACTCTGAGTCAAATGGAAAGGCTTACATCATTGTTGTTATTAAATACTACACCAAGTGAGTTGAAGCTACAATAGTATTAGATTGTATATCCACCATTGTAGCTTAGTTTGTATAACAACTAGTGGTAAATAGTTTTGGTATACCTAGAACACTCATTTTTGATAATGAAACCCACTTCATGGAATCTAGTTTTTAGAAACTAATGCAATGCTTGGAAGTGCAATATAAACTCACAACTCCCTATCACTCCTAAGATAATGGTTAAGCTAAAGTTACCAATAGGGAGATCACTAGGATACTAATAAGAATAATTAGTAGATATAGGAAGAACTAAAGTACTAGATTCAATGATTCTCTTCGGGCATATCATTCAACTTGGAAGCTTCCTATAGGCTACTCTCCCTATAAGTTAATGTACAAAAAGTTATCAAAACTTTCAATCTAAGACAAACTCTATACACTCATAACAACCTATTAGCTTGACCTTAACATCAATATAGCACAAAAAGAATGACTAATGACACTTAACATGCTAGATCAAAACTGACAAGTAGCTCTAATGATGAATGAAGTACAAAAGATACATTCTAAACAGGGACATGATTAATAGATAAGAAGAGTTAAATTTCAACCTAGTGATAAGGTTCTTTACTAGAATCTCATGCATGTGCCACAACACACTAAGTTTCAAATGTTACGGGAAGGACCTTATATCATATATGAAAATTTTCCTTTTAGAGCCATGATTATCTATCACTTGTTGAGCCCTCACAAATGTTTATTGGTCAACATATAAGAAGTTAAGTCATTCTTAGAACCCAAAATAACCAAAAAAACTAACATATCTGCACTGGTATAGGCTTACTCTATTTTTTGGATCTCCTCCTCTCAACATAGTCATGGAAGAGATGGCCATCCAAAATTGAAACCTTGATGAAGATTTTCCTAAATTTTCACTATTTTTGTACTATTCTTTATATGTTTTCCTTTTTATGCATATTTTCTTTATTATTTTTTATAATTTTATTTTTCTTTTTCTTTGTTTTTTCTTTTTGCTTTTATGAATTTCCTATAGTTTATTGGAAAACTTAGATTTTGTTATTGCTACTATGAACCAAGAAAGTTATCAAAGAAAGCTATTAACTTGATGATTCATTAACCAAAAGATCAATTTTTGTCTTTAGATTATGTTCACTACTAATAATCTATTAATTTTCTAATGGTATTAGGTAGTGAGTTCACAAGATCCACCCATTCCATTTGTTCAATGAGAAATCAATATCTTGAGAACATAAGGTTTTTTCATATTGAAACTTAAAAAATTAATTAATGATCTTGAGACCCATTAAACTTGGAAAGGGACTAAGTAAAAATGAAAAAGGATTTGACCTTAAGGAGATTTGATATGATTTCTCTTAACATCATTCTTAGGATCCTAGGATACTTCATTGATATATCATCACTCCTATTGTTGATCCTAAAAGGAAGCACATCTTTCCATGTGTGATTTTTGTGAAAAAAGAAAAGAACAAAAAAACACAAGAATTCAAAGTACACCCCTTAGACTCAATAATGGGCTAAAATAGTAGTTATGGTGTTGGAAAGACATGTTATCCATGCCTAAAGGCATCCCTCTAACTAAGGTCCTCTTTCCTTCATTCTTCTCTTAGAGTGATGGTTGTCCTTTGGGGTTGTCCTAGACTTTCAATCAATGTAGAGAGGGCACATGTCAATGTAAGATTACTAAAAGATGAATGGAGTTGGTCTTAGCTTAGAATGGATCAGGAAGATTATCTTAATTACCATCTAATGAGCGGTGAGGCACCCCTATGTCCAACCATATGAATCACAAGCGTTCATGCATGATTCGATCAAATTTTGTGGGGTACTAGTTGTGGCATCTAAATCATTATGTCTTGATCATAGTTCACTATCTTCCCACTTGGACTAGTGGTAGCTTTATCATGAATGGTTTAGTCCAAAGTAAGGCATATGATAATTGATGTTGTTTTGGCCTTATGCTACTCCTAATGATAATGAAGAAATTAATTATTTAAGCTAATGAACAATGGAAAATAAAGTCTAAACTAGCCTACGTGTGATGAGTGTTTGTTTCTAGCTTGCCATACATGTCTTGAACCCATGTATCCACTATTGGGATTACCAAGTGCTATGCTACTAGGTGAACCAAGTAATAACGTTATGGGGGTTACCAAGTGAATATGTGTTTATGCTCAAAACTAGTTGTGCTCATTCCAAAAATTCATTAATATGCATGGAAATGTAAATATTAACTAAGTACATAAAAAGTAAATTGCATGGAAAGTAAATCTAATCTAAGTTAAAATGCTGCAATGAATAAGAATCAATCTCGATCTTATTGTCGTTCATGGATATGTCCAAGTACATTACCACTTGAATAAGACACCATACAACTAACTTAGATCTACACTGCGGGCACTCATTGACTATTCTCTAAGACTACAAAATAAAACTGCAAGAGGTTGACTACTCTATTGACTAATTGACTTCCAAACTGTGTGACCAAGTGTTATATTTATAGAACGACACACATCCCACGATATTAGATAACTGATAACATAGCATGTGATTTGATATTGGATATGCAATATTGCGGCTTTGATATTGGAGCTCCAATATCATAGTTAATAAAAACTTGACCTTTTGTCAAACATATGTGATATAGCATCAACAATATCACAGATGTGATGTAGCATCAGCAATATCCTAGCCAACTGATGATTCATCACCATCTCCACCAAGAACCTCAAGTGCCTCAAATGTTGATTCTCTCTTCTACATCATCTCTCTCTTCTATTCATTCATCTCATGATACATCACCTTACTATCTTGTGTCATAAGAGATTGTTTAGTTATGTTTTAGCCCACATAACCCTTAGACAATTACATTCATTGGTATGAAATTAACTTTACCTAACCATTCATCATCCTTGGGGCCCATCGATTCTCTGTGATAAAGGTATGTAAGGATACAAGAGGAATTTTCCTACCTTGGGGAGGATCCACTTGCATTTCTTTGGTTTGCCTTAAAATAAATTTCCTACCATGGTTCATTGGCTTGATCCATCATCTTGATAGTAGTAAAAATATATAGTTTTACTTTATTTATCATCATAACTTTATCCAAATCCACTCAAATTTCTTATCCTAAGCTAAACCTATAATTTTCTATGTTGGTGTCACTCTTCTCCATCTTTCTAGCTTCCATTGGGCTCTTCTTTCACTCTAAAACTCATCCAAAATTTCTCCATTTACTTATGTAAAAATTTCTAAGAACAGTTGTGTCAAGGTAGTGGGATGAGTCCATGTAGCCCTGTTGATGTAGTATAAAAGGTTTATATATCCATGTGATACCTAGCTTATTTGTCATCATTTTCCCATAGAGATAGAGGAGGTTTTGTAGTTTTCTAGAGCCTAAGAACCTTTTGAGTCTCCTCACTCACAAATCGTTAACTCATTTTTACTTGTTCTTCAATTTTCACACTACCAAAGGTAAGCTTTATGTCATGGGGGACACAAGCCTTTTATTTTTTTCCAGAATTTTTTTTGAAATTTTTCTAACTCCCCATGGTTAACCCATTAAATTAATCACTATAAAGGGTTAAGACTAATAAAAAATGACAATAGCTAAAGAATAAAATAATATTAAAATAATACACCTAACCAAGATCATAAAAAGTTACTTAAACAATCAGTTCTTAACACTCAATATCTAAACAAAACTTGATCTAATAAAAAAAGATATCCAAATAACTAAAGGTGATGAACTAAAAAGCTAATTATGGGTTATGTGTATGATCAAAAATGGCACCAAAACAAGGATCATAAGTATTTCCTTCACAACCCAAGAAAAAGCAACCCTAAGGAGGAAGAGGCTAACAATAGTAATAATCACAACCTCAAGAGCAAGTAGCCAAGGTCATCCATGTTCAGACCTCTTTGGAAGCAATTTGAAGTGGAATTTATCAACTAGATTCCCACTATAGAAACAAGCCAATCCAGGTAGGACGAGGCTCCTAGGCTAAGGCCTAGCCTTGATATCACCTTCATGGAGGCTTTTTTAGAATGCATTAGGACTAAGGAGATCCAAAATTCTATCCTCCAACAATTTAGACACAACTCTAGGGGAACCAGGCATCCAAAAGGTTTAATTCATGTGCTAAGGAAACCATAGTATCCATTTCTAAACAAACATTCCCCAGGATTTCAAAAAATGCTGCAACATTTTTTGTCATGTTGGAGGTAGATGAGGGGCTAACAAGCTTTGTGATCCAAAATGAGGACCAAGAGATAGTGAAGGAGGTGGTGGCTTATGGGGTAGCAGAGGCCCTTAATGCTCCTATAGTGTTTGTACTAGACATTATTACAACGATAGACATCCATGCATTTGCAGGAGCAAGAAGTGATCATATGAGTGTTGCCCAACATAAGGAGGTGTTGGAAAGAGTGATTAGAGCTGGGAAACTACATCTAGAGATTTTTGATCTTACAAATAAAATCATCACAAACTAGTTGTAGTTACTTGAAACAAGGAGCAAACTACTAGGTTCCAATGCACAACGTGAGGAGGCCACTGCAATTAATCAATGGTTGGCTATTGAAGTTTTTGAGTTAAGTGCTCATCTCTCTAACCCTGCCATTCTTAGGCCAAAGCTTACTTAGCATGAAGCTTTTCAACAACTTCAACAAAAATATCAGGAAGCTAAGAATGCAAAGGAAATGATGATTTTTAATGCATTAGTGTTGAAGGCCATGACTAACAACAATGAAAAGGATCTATTGCTAGTTTGCAAAAAGAACTTAGTTCTTACCAAGGATAATCATTGCCTGCAGAATATTGAGCAGCATAAGGACCAATTGGTCAAGTCTATACACTAGCAATAGGAGCAACTTGCCAAGGTGAACTTGGACTTGAGGACGTTGGTAGTAGAAAACTATAATCTCTCAATGAAAGAAGTTCATTCTCTTTTCCTAAAGATAGTAATTGAGATAGATACCTAGAAGAATGAGGCCCTAAAATTCAAACAATTAAAGAATCATTATAGGAACTAGGTTGGGCTACTCAAGAAGGTCAATGATAATGAAATCAAATTGACAAAGGTGAAGATGAACAAGGTCCTTTAGCAACTTTAGTAGAGAGGCAATGCATGGTAGCCCATCTTTGATGGACTGAATACATGTAATAAGGTAAAAATACATTTGAAAGAGTTGCAAATTGAGGAGATGATAGAGTATGTGAAGCTTGCCAATCTCTATTATAAAAACTTGGCAATGTTGATAGTGAGGAGGCTAGGATCAAAATTAGAGAGCAAGTTGTTAGTTTCTCCCTCCTTTTTGAGGTAGAATTCAAGCTCCATTAATAGATGAAAGAAAAGTTGGAGTTAGCTAATGTAGAGCTTGAAGTTCTTAGAAGTAGATTCATTGACCAACAATCTATTATTGAGAACTTGGCAAGGAGGATGAATGACTACTAGGAGCTGTAGAACCTTGTAAAACCTTTTGACATTGAATACAAAACATTCACAACCTAATTCATCAATGCAAAGGAGATGTTTTCTTTAATGCCATGCCTGTGGAATATCCTTGCACTGGCCCATATCAAGTAAGATACCTAGACTATGTACGATCCATGGAGCAAATAGGAGAAGATGAAAGCACTTTTGGATAGTTTTAAACTTCTAGTGGCAACAATAGGATAACCTCAACCACCAATAGCACTGAGAAGAGATGAAGAACCATTTGAACTACATGAGCCTCCACCTCTAGGCATAGCTTGAGAATTCATCACATCTCCATCCATTAAATAGATGCCTACTAAAAGTTTATCGAAGTATTCAATTTTGTTGTAAAGGGGCCTCATGTTTATAAAAATTGTACAACTTGACACTCAAAGTTATTTAGAGTTAGTCAGTTAGTCCATTTGTTAATAAATTATGTACTTCCCCAAATTTTGTAATAAACTCAATTCCAATTTTGTTCTCTTGATGATGAGTTTTTAGTAAGTCATAGAGGTATGATGAACTATCAATAGTATAGGCTACATTGATGCATTCTTATTGACATAGCCTCATTGACATATTCCCATTGACACATGTTAGGATGTGTTAATGAAAGTATGTTGAATTAATGCAGTTGTCGCCTATATAAATGCATATACCCTTCACATTTATGGCACTTTTCGATCTTACTCTTAGTGAAATTCTTGTAGTTTATTTCTTCGAGAGTTAGAATATTTTTCCTATGAGTGCAGTTAGTGTGAATTTATGAGATTATAGGGTATTTTATTTGAGTACACATGTACGTAGATACATTGGCATGAACAACAATAAAATCTAGATTTCCTACATCCATTGTAGTCTTAGACTAATTTGATCTCATTTTTTAGTGCTTTACTTTATATGCAATTTACATTTATAATATTTAGCAATTAATGCAGTTACCTATAACCACGTAAGTACAACCACTTTCAGCATAACGTATTAATGCTTGGTAATACTCAGTATGACTAGTAGCATACACTTTGTAACCCAACAACATAATATAAGTTCAGAATGTATATAGTAAGTGGGAATGAATAGTCAATGTTAGGATAGTTAATTAAAAAGGTACTTAATTAGTTAATTAATGCCATTATTAAAATTTCATTTAGTCATCTAGAAATTAAGGAAAAAATAATAAAAAAATATAAGAATGAATATCTTATGCCTTAATTACACTTGACCATACACATATTCTAACACAAGTGTGGATTAGGAAGACCAAAACTTATAACTACACAATTCATTATTTAGAAATATTGACAACTTAGGTAACTAAGTCCAATAGATACCTTAGAGGAATTATAGAGGACTATAATGATGCTTCAAATGTGATTTGAACTAGTAACCCCTTGTCTTATAAGACAATGAACTAATTAGTTGACCAAACTTTCATTAGCCCAAGCATTATTCTTGGTGGGTGTTGGAACCAAAAATAATTAAAACATAGGTACAACCTAAGATTTATAGAAGTTTATAACTCAATGCTATGGAGTAGAATCAAACCTATGACTTGGGATTACCAAGCTAAGATTCGTACCACTAGGCTAATAGCTCATTGTTCCAAGCACCATACTTAGTGCATCATTTTAGTCCACAAGTAGTCACACTCTTTCAATTTTTTTATGTGAATCTAGTGTTAGTCCATGCCTACTTGTAGGATAATCTAAAGTGATTTTATGACATATTTAATTAAGTGAAACATACCTAGATATATTTCATGGTCGATAATTATAATTGAGATCATTGCATCATATTACTTGGCATAGATTTACTTTCCAATATCATTTACATTTCACATGTCACTTATATTTCTAATGTATGTTAGTAACTTGATAGAAAAAGTACAACTAGTTTCAAACATAACATATAATCATGTAGTAACCTAGTAGTAACATTGCTTGGTTTGCCCAGTAGTAAGTTGTTAATTCTAATGGTGATTATATTAACCCAATACATGTATGACAAGCAAAGACTAATTGCTTATTTCTGTTAGGCTTGCTTAACATTTATTCTCATTATTTTTTAGTTTGTAGATTTAATATTCAATTTATCATGTTTTACTTTAGAATCACTATGATTGAACAAAATCATGCTATCATATACCTCATTATGAGTTAAACCATTTGCTTTAAGCACTAATAGCTCCAATAGGAAAATAACAATCAACTATCTTAATAGTCATGATCTAGAGGTTATATTGTTCCATATACGAATTATGATCATGTCACACACAATGCTTGTGTGATTTTTATGGTTAGGCATTGAGAAAACTTGTTGTTTATCAATGATGTTGTTGTTGGGGATGGTATCAATATTTTAGATAGTTGATATTATAAGTGTTCATTGTATTAAGATTAATGATCCATCATTTAAAAAACCTAATAGGTTTAAAAATATACACATAGTGCTTAATCAATTAAATATGACTTCTACACACAAAGTTAATTCTCCACCTACTAATTATAGTAATAAAAACCATGACATATTTGTCTTTAAGAAACTTGAAATGGGCTAATGAAAATAATAATTTCCTATGCTCTTATTGATCCTTATTACTTTAATTTTACTTTCACTATATTATTTTAATTTTACTTTAATTTTGCTATGGTGTTTTGTGATTCTTTGTTGACATCTCTTGGGCCACTCCTCCAGATGTCAACAAAGAGGGGCCATTGAAACACCACCAATTTTGAGTTTCAACATTGCAATTCAAAACTTGGCAAATTATTCTAAGTGTTGTGCTATGCTCCAGAGCATAGCTAGTGTAGCATTGTAGAAAAGTCTTCAACAACCTCGAAAAGCCTCTAGAGCTCAACATCAACCTTGACCTCATCTTCAACACTCCTCTAGCAAGAAGGATCAACAATTTGCATTTCTTCTACACTCCCCATTTGTCCCAAATTGTACCTATGTTCTAGAGCATAGTGAGCATAGCAACCAAAGTTAGAAAATTTTTTGATCACCTCTAGACTTAGAAAAGTTTTTGAATTTTTCTTGTAGTCCCACCTACCGCACTACCACATGGTACTTGATCCACATTTTTTGCTAACCCTAGCACTATAAATACCCCTAGACCCCCAACATTTTAATGGTTGGCATCCCTTGAATATTGGCATTCTCTGATGGTTGGCATTCCTCGACTATTGGAATTCCTCGATGGTTGGCATTCCCTAACTATTGACATTTCCCGACTATTGACATTCCTCGATTGTTGGCCTTCCCTGACTATTGGCATTCCCTGATGGTTGGCATTCCTAATAGTTGGCATTCCTTGACTGTTGGCATTCCCAAGTGGTTGGCATTCCTTGGATGTGAGCATTTTTAAGCACTTGGCATTTTGACATCTTAGCATTTAGCTTCATGGGTGAACGAGACATAGAGAAAATCACACTAGTAGAGAAGTAGAGTTGCACATCATGGCCCACTGTAGCCCCATTGCAACCCTATAAAACATCACACGGTACATTGCAGTGGCCAACCCAGTAGGCATAGTTCATCACGATGAGCACTAGACTTCATGGCTTGACACCATCAAGACTATGATTGTGCTTCCACTATGTCAATTGTACATTGTGTACCTTCTAAGACCTTTTTGGAGTTAACTACACTCCCATTTGGGGTGGTGTTCCATTTCTCTCTTCTATTTCTTGCATTTTTCTTGCATCTTTCTACACTTTTTTCATGCATCGTCATGCTGTATTATATGTTGCTTACATTTACATTTCAACTAACCACACCACACCTTGGTTGTACCCACTACCCCACTTGCAACTGGAAAAGTCCCTATTCGATTGACAAGACCATTTAGGATGCTCTATCTTTATTTCTAGTGAGGCCCTCACACAAAGGCAGGGTTAAGGCTGTGAGTCCATTGATCCCTTGGTGATTCTAGCCACTGACATTTTTAGTTGTTAAAATTCATCATTTAAAATAGCTAATAGGTTTTAAAATATACCCATAGTGCTTGATCAATTAAATATGGCTTCTACACACAAAGTTAATTCTCCACTTACTAATTACAGTAATAAAAACTATGAAATATTTGTCTTTAAGAAACTTGAAATGGGCTAATACAAATAATAATTTCCTATTCTCTTATTGATCCTTATTACTTTAATTTTACTTTCACTATATTATCCATAGCTTGCATATTTTTTGTTTTTGAGACATTTTGAATCATACTAGATTAATAAATAACATTATAGTTAATAGCTAGTTGAGATGTAGTAAGTAACCATTAGTTTTAGAAAAAATAGTAATATCATGTTGTCATTCATTTGATCAAATTCATCCATGCTTCAACCTATTCTACTAAGATCTAGTCTTGGCCATACTCATGAAGGCTATCAACTCATAAAGAATATGATTAAACCCTATTGATCGATAGAAGCCCAAGTGAAAAGAGACATTTTCCTAGAAGTCAAGCATGAACGTGATAAAAGAAAGTACATATTCTAACTATTTCTACCATCAGAGAAGGAAGACATAGAATATCATTTTGAAAATTTTTATCATCATCAATCAACCTTTTAATCTCCTATCTTGAACATGAAAAAATTCATGCATCAAAGATTGCATTCAACCTTGGTAGAGACATCTAGAAGAGATGGAAAGAATCTTGGAGTAAGGACAAACTCAAAGCTTAAAAACTCCAAAAAAATTAGAAAGGAAGAATTAAGGGACTATAGAAGGAAAGCAAGCCAACATAACTCTTCTAGTCCTCCATTCTCTTCATCACCTTCATTGATAAGCTTTTATGAAGTTGAATGTAAATCCCAAGACAAAAAAGCAAGAAGAGATAAATATAGACATCCTAAGAGAGGTAGACATCAAGATAAAGATAAATTTGAAGATAAAAAAAGAGAACACAAGCATAGAAGAATATATAATGAAGATAATTAAAGAAGCCATTGATACTATGACACAAAATCCAATAAATCCAAAGATTATGATGTACCCCTACTAGCTACTCAAATCATGTCATTTGCATTCCCATAAGATATCAAAGGGATACTTGCATCAAGTAACTTAATATGAACAACATTCTAAAGTTGGAATGAAGTTACAATGTAGATCCATATTACTGATGAGTGGCGAGGTACCCTACACTCAACCATACAAATATGAGCATTTCACACATGATCCGGTCAAACTCCAAGGACTAAGTGCTTATGTGCCTTAATGGAACACTTAAGGTTAATCAATCGCTGTCTTCCCAAACTTACTTGTATTTTCACGGTTGTATGGTTAAGTAAGCTTGAGGTATATGATTTTTATATCTTTTATCTTTTTAATGTCTTATGCTAATAGGGGAAGGTGAAGAGAACTAAGTGACTAACTTTCATTAACTATTCACTAACTACGTTCTAATTGTTCCTAACACCAATATCCATTCCCACTTGCCGCACACATCCTCAACTAGTGCAACACTACTGGGATTACCAAACGCTAATCGTTACTGGGTTACCAAGCGCTACACACATGCTCGAAGCAATCGTACTGAGTGCACTTAATTAGGAGAGTCAAGGGTTGAGAGAGATTAATTAACTAGGAAAGCATTTAAACATTTAGTAATAAGTAATTACTATTTAGCTTAGTCCATATGCTGCAAGGTTTATCAGAAAGTTCATCTTTATTGCCGTACACAAATGTGTGCTCAGGTACAATTTGCTCAAATAAAGATCCATTCACTTTGAGACTCCTACTGCGGGCACATGGAAATTATTCTAACTCTGGAATGGCAAAACTGCAAGAGTTTAGCTAAGGGTCTAAGTCTAAGTTCCTAGAACAGTGAAAGCTACCTCTTATTTATAGAAATTGTAACAGGCCGTAATATCGCGGCTCATCTTACCCCCATGACTAAATGAAAACACGTCCTCAAGTTCCTTACAAAATATTGGGAAGGTATGGGATTATTAACTTGAATGACACTAATGGTGAATGGGGTGACATGTGAATGGATCATCATTACAATAGATGGAAATATTAGTGTTCATGACAACAAGAGTGAACACTATAAACATTTGACATTTAGCCTTATTTGGTAGCTGAGAGAGAAGAGAGAGAAAAGAAGAAGATGTGTTGCTACTGATGCCAAGACTTTGCTTTCCGTTGGTCATCCATAAGCACACCATCAATCTTGTTCCTTGCATAACTGCTCTAGTACTAGTCCATTCTAAGTGTTCCCTCCAGATCCAATCCATTGTTGTATGATTGCCATCTGCACACACAACACAGTATTNTAGCTAATTTATTTCCCTTAAACATTTTCATAATCAACATTTATTTTTTTCGTTTCCACCTCTGACATCCATTTTATTGGCATTGTCATTGTTTCTTTTTCTCCATCTTTCTTATTCCTTCTATTTTTCCATTCTATCGCTACTAGAGGATTGCTCTTAGTCATGGGGGGTCCTAGTCCAATTTTTTCGATTTTCTCTTAACCCCTACACCTTGGGTAGTCACCAGTGTTATATCTCCAGAATCTGCATTAGCCATATCACAACTTAGCCAATGGACCTTACACTGAGGCAAGGTATCAACTNCCACAAGAATTTACCAAAAAGAAAACAATGAATTAACCAAAATATAGACTATTGATACAACCAGCAATGAGGTGAAAAATGGAGAAAGAATGACAGAAAGAAGAGGATGGAATGGAATCTCAAGAACAAGGTGATGCATAGCCCCTTGTGTATTAATGGTTAATGTGACTTAGTAGATCTCATTCCAAATATAGCCTCAAATAATCCACATCCAGTGACTTCACATTAATACATTTGGCCAATCCATCCACTTGAAGTAACAAGAATGCTTCTGCAAAAAGTCACCACCATTCTAACGAAACAAAAAAAGGAGAAAGTAGGAAGCAAGAAAGGGCCTTAGTTAGAGGGAACATGTTTGTTTAGTTTCATAACTAGTGCTTGCAGCCTAGATGGTTATTTCATCTAAGGGGTGTGCTTTGAATTCTCAATTTTCTCTCTATGTTTTTTTTCTACGTGAGAACCACACCATGCAAAGACTTATTATTTTTATTAGCTCAACTTCCCAATAATGGAGCAATGTTGGAACGGTAAGGAAAAATCAAGAAGAAAACATCCAAGCACCTAAGAGAATGGCAGCACAAATGCATCAAATCCCCTTGAAGTCACACCCTTTTCAATCCTTGAGTCCTTCCTTAGTTTGAGAAATGCCCAGTCACCGATTCATTGATAGTTCTATTATTTAAAGAAGGGGACTGTATAGTTCCAAGCCAAGAGAGACCATAGAAATTTGTGGATGCATGGATGACGTGGACTCATTGCCTATTATATCAAAAGAACCATACCTTAGTATCAACATCATAACTCAAAGGTAAAAACCAAACATTAGCAACCAATAGAATATAGTTCATACCACCATCAGGAGCACTGATTAGGTGACGAACCTAACAGAATAAACAACCACCCAAATAAATGAAGAAGTATGAACGATGTTGCAAAATAAAAACAAGAAAATTTAAAGAAATTTGTAAAACAAAAATGTGTAAAACAAAAACTTAAAAAGGAAATGAAGGCCTCAATTGATCAGCATAGGTGGCCATCTCTCCCATGACTGAGTTGGAAGTGGAAGATTCAAAATAATGAGTGAGGTCATCCTTTCTCTGATGTGTTATGTGCATTGACCATTCTAGATTCATGGTAAGGTTTGGTCTATTTCACATTGACTAGTAATCTTTTATCAAAGTGCTTGTTTGAAGTTTGTAGGAATTGCCAGCTTGCCCCTATTGATGTTTTCAGGTTAAGGGTTGGAAGTTGGCGACGCTCTTGCTCCAGTGCATTTATGCTTTCGACGTGAGTGCAAGTTGTTTCCTCAGCTAGTTCCATGCATGTTGGTGAGTTGCTCTCTTAATCAGCTATCAACCACTGGGTGTCTTCTTGTTGTGTGGTTGTGATATACAGGCACTTTTGTATGTTAATTTTCTGGGCACACCGGTTGCATGCAGGCAATGCTAAACATTCCTATATGCAATCACACCCTGTATCACTATATGTGATGCATGAAACTTTCTTCTTCTCGATCTTTCCAAAAGTGTTTTCCTTAGATATTTCCAGGGAAAGATCACGGATTCCTAGGCATGCATTTATGGTACTTAGCTATGCCCTTCCCATTATTATTAGGAAGTCCCCTTTATCATTATTTACTTGTATCACTAGGAAATCAGCTGGGTATGACCACCCACACACAACGGTAATGATGTCCTCCACCAATCCCAAGGGAACAGTGATGGACTAGTTGGCCAGCTCTAAGAAAATATTATTGTTCTTTAATGGAGGCAGGTTCTAGACTTTATACATATCTTGTGATATTAAGTTGACTTCGGAACCTGAGTCCAGAATAGCTTTACATGGTTCATTCCCAGCAACTTGGAAATAGATTAAAGGGCTTTCAGGGTTAGAGAATTTCCTAGGAAGGTGGCCCTCCTTAATCTAGTCAGTAACGACATGTGTTAACATAACCATGTTAATTGAGCTCTATTTTTGGTTTGAAGGGAGCTCTGAAGCCTTATTTGATGGAGAAGCATTTAGAGGCTCAACCACTTATGGTTGTGAGAGCTTGGTTGGACTGTTGGTTCTAAAGAAAGGTCTTCTATTCATATGGTTTTGGTTGTCAGAACCAGTAGCAGGTTGAAGGTTCATAGCTCTCATAGCATTGCGTTACTGCGGTTGAGTGGGGAGTTCCCCTTGCATTGCTAGAATGGATGGTAATGCAGCTATTGGTGTGAGAGTTGTGGATGGGTTTGGGGGATGGTATGTCTGTGGGTTGTCTCCCCTAGGATAAGAAGTCCTATAATACTCCCAAAATTAGTAGTGACATTGTGGTGTCATGTGACCAATAGAGTCACGTGGAGAGATTGGTTGCTGCACGTAGTAGCCATATGGATCCGGTTTCTGGTAAGGGTATTGTTGCCTTGGTGGTGGCATCCCCCATGACTGTGGGTATTACCACTGCTGGTGTTGCTCAATAGGTTGTGGCAGAGTTCCACTTGGATAATACGTTAAAGGTTGGTGGAACTGCCTTGGGTTACGTTGGGGATAAGGTAACCGTCAAGGTGCTTGCCGTTTGTTAAGTTGTGGGTTGAGTGCATACATCCCAAACTCTTGTAGATGTGAGATTATTGGGCAACATCCTTTAACATGGTCATATTGGCATATCTCACATCCACCGTCATTGTCCGTATCAAAATCCACAACCTCTTCGGTGATGGCTATTTTACCCTTACCTTTGTTACATGCATGGTCCATGTCCCTCTTTTTCTTTTTTTCATAGTCACTACCTCGCTCCTTAGACTCCTCTACAATTTTAAGAACGGTTTCAAATCTACTATCTAGGGAGTCCCATATTTGTTCTACCTTTGTCGACACTTCTGTTGTTAATTTTTGGAGTGGCAAGGTTTTTCTATTCACCATCTCTTCGAGTGGTGACTCTTCCTCCTCCTCAAGGAATCTTACTCCCCTTTTTCAGAGGGAAGGATCTCAGTTGTACTATTCCGTACTTTCTCTCTTATGTAGCTCCCCTTCTTCCTTGGCTACTTACTCCAGCAATCTATGGACCTAATGGGACCTAAGCTCTGATAATCTCCCTTGGGCATATGTTCCAAGGGTTCTCCTAGTTTCATGCCTAAGTTCATCTACAAGATGGTGTAGTTGATCCCGTTGCATGTAACCATGGCCTGGGCAACGATGTAACAGTGCATAATAATAGCCCATGGTAGCATCCAAGGGTTTGTGATTTCCTTGCTTCCATCCTTGGATTTGCTTTAGCAGGTTGGACACCTGGGAGTACATTTGATACTTATCATTAAATAGTTCTAGCATTGTACTCCACCTTTGAATGGATTCCAGTTCTAAGGACTGGTACCAGCTTTCCGATTCTTTCACCAGTGTCCTTGGGAACAACTTTAGTTTTTGCCATTCATTCTTGATGTTCTACAAGGCACATGCATCATGAAATGCTTGTAAGTGGTTTTGAATATCAGCGTTGTATCCCCCCTCAAATTGTGGGATATTATTCATGTCTAACCTCTTGATCCTACTATCATTTTGGTGCCTTGTGGGAATTATTACAGCCTTCGTGATATCTAACATGCTTCGGGTTGTGAGTAGGGGTTCTTTGTGGTCATTTCATTCATAGCATCTATGATGTCTATGTGACTCCCTACTCTCCCTTCTGCTATGCTGTGATTCCCTAGAGTGCCCTCGTCCTCGTTCTCGACTCTCTCGTTGAGGTTTCTCACTCTGTTTACCTTTATCCTCATGGTTAGGTTCCTTATGATTGCATCCTAACACTGAAGGAGAGGGTGAATGTGATGATGAAGGTGAAGAAGAATGAGAACCATTGCCATGATGATGTTTTCTACCTTCTCTTTGATGGTCTCAGCCCCAATTGTGATTACGATCAGAACGTCCGTCCTTATCATGTGTTTGTGTTCCCTCATTGAACACTTTGTATTCGTGGGGATCAGAACTGGGGTTTTGAAACATGGAGTGGAGGTTTTGATACACCACCTCCTAACCATCATTAGGAGGAGGAACATCATTTAATGGGGAACTTGTTGAAACTGGTTCACCATCTCCAATTTCTCTTAAAACGTGCAGGACATTATGGGGCCATTTACCCTTTAAAGATGTGTGATATCTCTCTTGTTGCAAGTCCCTTTGACATTGCGCTTTTGTGGGATGGTAGTCCCTTGTGTCATGGTCGCATGCAACATATTCTTCATATAACTGTAACATGTCTATTCATGCGAGGGCACGAAGGAGCATGTTGGGGACTGCTCGGTCTGGAGGCAACACTATGTTACCCTCCAAGTATCTCTAACATAGCTATTCATCTTGATGGAGAATAAAGGTAAAGTTAGGTACATACTCATTGTGATGAATGTATACCACACGTAACTGTTGAGGAACTGGCAGATCTTGGTTACGTGTGTTATGCCGCTAACTGTCTCTTGTGTTAGTCCTAGGCGGTGAAGTGATTTTGTGTGAAGAAAAAGATATTTTTGTCTTGTTCGGTGTGTGATTTACTATTGTCTTATCTTTCTTTTGATTAACCCTAAGGGTTCGTTCTAGTGTCCCAATGATATGGATGATTTCCTATGTTCTACGTAGCACACAAACAACTAAGTCCCCGACAATGGTGCCAATGATGAGTGGCGAGGTACCCCTACACAACCATAGGAATTCAAGCATTTTAGGCATGATCCGGTCAAACTCCAAGGACTAAGTGCTTATGCGCCTTAATGGAACACTTAAGGTTAATCAATCACTATCTTCCCAAACTTACTTGTATTGTCATGGTTGTATGGTTAAGTAAGCTTGAGGTATATGATTTTTATATCTTTTATATTTTTAATATCTTATGCTAATAGGGGAAGGTGAAGAGAAATAAGTGACTAACTTTCATTAACTATTCACTAACTACGTTCTAATTGTTCCTAACACCAGTATCCGTTCCCACTTTCTGCACACATCCTGAACTAGTGCAAAACTACTGGGATTACCAAACGCTTATCATTACTGGGTTACCAAGCGCTACACACATGCTCGAAGTGGTCATACTAAGTGCACTTAACTAGGAGAGTCAAGGGTTGAGAGAGATTAATTAACTAGGAAAGCATTTAAACATTCAATAATAATTAATTACTATTTAGCTTAGTCCATATGCTACAAGGTTTATCAGAAAGTTCGTCTTTATTGCCATACAAAAATGTGTGCTCAGGTACAATTTGCTCGAATAAAGATCCGTTTACTTTGAGACTGCTACTGCAGGCACATGGAAATTATTCTAACTCTGGAATGGCAAAACTGCAAGAGTTTAGTTAAGGATCTAAGTCTAAGTGCCTAGAACAGGGAAAGCCGCCTCTTATTTATAGAAATTGCAACAGGCGACGATATCACGTACGTGATATCGTGGCTCATCAATTACCAACTAAAATTCTTTTACAATGCCTATGCATTAGAAAATATGGAGGAGGATCAGCAAAAATTGAAGTTATTCTCTAAGGATACTAATTAGAGAAGTAGAAAGTTAGTGTTGATTCTTAGAGAGAAACTTCATGTGAAGGTGGAACATGATGCTAAAACCCTTTGATGATAAATTCCAAACTTATGTAAGAGTGTTGAATCTAAGAAAGTAAATTTAAGGATGGAGATAAGGGACCTATAAATGCCTTGATGTCTTCATTGACATGTATCACTCACTTGTGCATAAATGTATAGGGCATGGATTTTCTTAGAATGAGTAACTTACACATATCATTGGTAGATTATGAAATAAAACAACATAGACTCTTAAGGTTTATGCTTAATAAAGATTATTAAAGATGAGAGCTCATTAAATCTAGAGACTCATTGACCAAGTTGCAAGAAAAGAAGGAGAAATGAGGTAAAGAGAATTGAAAGAAGAATATTATAGAGACCCATCCATGCATAAGAATAACATTCATGCATGTGATACAGTGAAAAATAAGGATCCCATGTAAGAGGTAATTCAATGAAAGACTTTGTCCATACAAAAATTTGTTTTTAAGATTACCAAAAAGGTTAAGAAATTGTGGGATTCCATAAAATAGTAGATGAAAAGATAAAACAAGAATTAATCAAAGATAAAAATTAAAAAGAAGAAAGCAATAGGAAGAAACATGTGCAAGTATAAGGAAAAGGCTATTGCAATAGAAGGAGTTATTGATTATGACTTAGAAGGAGATGATATGTGTAAATTATGTTAATATGAACATAATAAGGGATTTTTTCTTGACATAACATGGTTATAGGAATTAGCGACATATGTACTAAATTTGAAGCTTGTCAAAAAACAAATGCTTAGAAGGTTTACTTATGTGTAAGATAGTTACCATGATTTCTACCAACAAGAACCATACTATATAAGTAGAATTCATTCTCAACCTCATGAATAATATCACTAGTATTGGGAACACCCATAATCATGGGGGATGCCATCATCAAGATAAAAATATTCAATAACTCGATCCATATGGATGCTGATGAGTGGTGAGGTACCCCTATGCTCAACCATACGAATACAAGTGTTTCATGCACGATCCGGTCGAATTCCAAGGACTAAGTGCCTATATGCCTTTGTGGAACAATAATAGGTTGATTAATCATTGTCTTTCCAAACTTACTTGTATCTCACGATTGTATGGTTAAGTAAGCTTGAGGCATATGATTTTTATCGCTTTTATGTGTTTTATATCCTGCACTAGTAAGGAGGGGGAGAGAGATAACTAAGTACTAATCTAATTTAATATTCATTAGCTAAGTTATAATTACTCCTAACACTAGTATCCATTCCCACTCGCTGTACACATTTTGAACCAGTGCAACGCTGCTGGGATTACCAAACGCTAATCATTACTGGGTTACTAAGTGCTACATGCATGCTCGCAGCGATCGTACTAAGTGTATTTAACTAAGAGAGTTGTAAGGTAAGAGAAATCATTAATTAACTAGGAAAGCATTAAATGATAATTAACACTAATTAATCTATTCTATATGCTGCAAGGTTTATCATAAATTTCATCTTTATTTCTATACACAAATTGTGCTAAGGTACACAATGCTCGAATAAAGATCTGTTCACTCTATGATGCCTACTGCGGGCACACAGAAATAATTCTAACTCTGGAGGGAAAAATTGGCAAGAGTTTGGCTAAGGGACTAACTTCTAATGTGGAAACCAAGGGCACTGCCTCTTATTTATAGGCAAGGAGATGGGCCGTGATATCGGGTATCCAACATCGCATGGTTGATCTGATATCATGGACACGATATCGTGTATGCAATATTGCGGTTCATCATACCCCCATGACTGAATGAAAACTTGTCCTTGAGTTCCTTACAAAATGTTGGGGAGGTATGGGATTATTAACTGAATGACCACTGATGGTGGAACAGGGTAACAGACTCAACGTGCTCGATGAACGGATAAACAATACAATACATGACAACATTAGTGTTCATGACCACAAAAGTGAACACTGTACATAAATGACATCCAGCCTTATTTGGCAGCTAGAAGGGAAGGAGAGAGAGAAGAAAAAAGAAGACGTGTTGCTACCGATGCCAAGATTGCACCATCTGTTGTTTATCCATAGCCACACCACCAATCTTGATCCTTTCGTAAACATTCCAGTTTTGGTCCATCCTGAGTGTTTCCTCTAAGCCTAGTCCATTGTTGTATGATTTCCATCTGCACACACAACATAGTCACAAATGAGCAGGGCTAGATAAATCACAATGCAGTTGATACCTTGCCCTAATGTAAAGTGCATTGGCTGAGTTGTGGTTATGGAAAATACTGATTCTAGAATTTTAACACTAGTGACTACCTAAGGTGTAGAAAAAATTGTTCCAAGGCCCCCATGACTAAGAGCAAACCTCTAGTAGTGATAGGATGGAAAATGACAAGGGATAAGGAATAAGAAATATGGAGTGATGAGTCATGGTTTGTCAGGCCTAGTTATCAGAGCCCAGTTATCAAAGCCCTGATACAAGATACATGGTTTGTCAGGCCCAGTTATCGTGTGAGCCTATAAATAAAAGGTGGCACACTTGGTTTTGGGCATTAGTTCTTAGATTTTATTATAATTTTTAGAGTTAATTTTTGATTTTAGCTTTTGTTTTTCCTCTCAACCCTTTTCCTCCCAATGTATGCCCGTAGTGTGGTGATTGTAATTGTACGACATCATTTATTCGAGTGTGACATACTTGGACACGCACATGACCAACAATAAAGATTGAGATTACTTCATCATTGAAGCATTCACTTAGTTTAATTAATTATTTATTTAATTGTTATTTATTACTTTCCCAGTTAATCTCTCTCACCCTTAAACTCCTATTAAAGGTGGAATGAGTACGACTTGATCACGAGCATTTAAGTGTGACTACTTGGTAACCCAGTAGCGTACCTAGGATCTGCACTTGGTAATCCTAGTAGTAGTTGTGCACGAGGTCCAAGATGTGTACGGATGATTAAGAAATGGATTCTCATTGCACTTAGGCTAGTTTATATTCTCTCTCATCCTTTCTCTCTTAGCTTAGTTAATATTATCTTCCATTGTCTTCAGGAGTAGCATTAGCATAGGACCACATCATACACCTCACTATGGACTAAACCATACATGACAAAGCTAATACTAGTCTACGTGGGAAGACAGTGAACTACGACCTAAGGCTAATTGTCTAGATGCCACAACTAGTCTGTCTATGGAGTTCAACCAGATCATGCGTGTAACGCTCGTATTCATATGGTTGAGTGTATGGGTACCTAGCCACTCATCATGGAGAAAAAGTAACAACAACAACACCAATAAAATGGATGTCATGGATGGGGCTAAAACAAAAAATTATTGATTACAGGAAATGTTTAAGGGAAATAAGTTAACAATTGCATCAAAAAGGAATGCTAGTGGGTCTTCCCCAAAGCAAGCTCATGCCTTTGATGCCCTGATAGACCTACAACCCAAAGAGTTTGTAGGATCTAGAAATGTCATTTGGAAGCAAGAGTTAAAAACTTATGCACAAGAAATTACCAAGGAAAAATGATGCATCAACTAAGGTATGGACTAATGATAAAACCAAAAATGAGATGAAAAATGGAAAAGAAAGGTGGAGAGGAGAGAATGGAATGGAAACCCAAGAACAAGGTTGTGTAAAGTCCCTTGTGTGTTTTATGGTTAATGTGACTGAGTAGAACTCATTCCAAATCCAAGCTCAACAAATCACATTCAGTGACCTTGCATCAACACATTTGACCAACCTATCCTCTTGAAGTAGCAAGAATGCCTCTACAAAAAGTCACCACCATTCCAAGGAGAGTGAGATGGAGAACCAGGAAGTGAGAAAGGGCTTTAGTTAGAGGGAACCTTCAGGCATGGGTAACATGTCTTTCCAGTGCCATAACCAGTGTGTGTAGCCCAAGTTCTTTATTGTGTCTAAGGGGTGTGCTTTGAATTCTCATTGTTTTTTTTTTGTGTTTTTCACGTGAAAACCACATCATGCAAAGACTTATTTTTATGTACTCAAATTCTAGTGATTTGATGAATGGTCAGAATGGCCGAAAACCTAAAGAAAAATCATCCAAGCACACAAGAGAATAGCCAACACAAATTCATCGAATCTCTTTGAAGTCACACCCTTTTCATCCCTTGAGTCTTTCCTTACTTTGAGAAATACCCAGCCACCAATTTGTTAACAATTTTATTATAGAAAGGGACTGTATAGTTCCAAGCCAAGGGGAATCATAGGATTTCATGGATGTATGAATGATGTGGACTCATTGGCTGTTTAATCAAAAGAACCATACCTTAATATCGACATCATACTTCAAAGGTAAAATCTAAACATTAGCAATCAATATGATATTATTCATGCCACCATCATGAACACTTATTGGGTGATGAACAAAATAAAGTAATCACACAAAGAAATGGTAAAAATATGAATGATGGTGTAAAAAAAACAAGAAAGACTAAAGAAATGTGCAAAACAAAAATTTGTAAAAACAAAAAAAAATATGTAAAACAAAAACTTAGAAAGAACTGAGGGCCTTCAATGATTAGTAGATGTGGACATCTCCCCCATGACTAAGTTGGAAGGAGGAGATCCAAAATAATGAGCAAGGTTGCTCACCTATAGAGGTAACATATGTTATGGCTGTCCTAATCTCATGGAAAGGTTTTATTTATTGCAAATTGCCTAACAGTCTCTTATATGGGCTCTTAGGTTTATATATGGTCATGGCTCCAAAAGAAAAAGTTGCATAGATAATGTAAGGTCCTTCCCACAGTGTTTGAAATTTGGTATGTTGTGAGACATGTGTGGGGTTGTAATAGAGAACATTATCTCTCAGTTGATACTTAAATTTCCTAATTTTTAGGTTATGACGTTGTTTATTAAATGCCTTGTGCTACTCATTAGATGATAGGGAAGCTAATCAGTTCTCATCTAGCAAGTTAAGAGACATCAACCTTTGTTTCTGTGCTAGATCAACGTCAAGGTTGAGGTCACATGCTATGGCTAGCATACGGAGCTTAATTTGGATAGGGAGCATAGGAAATTTTCCATACACTAACTTGTAAGGAGAGTAGCCTATAGGGAGTTTCCATGTGGAGCAGTATGCCCAAAGAGCATCATTCAATTTAGTGCTCCATTCTCACCTATACTTGCTAATGGTTCTAGTTAGTATCTTAGTAATCTTCCTGTTTGTGACCTTGTCTTGACCATTTTCTTGGGGGTGTTATGGTGTAGTTAATTTGTGCTCAACCCCTAAGCATTGCATTAACTTCTAAAAAGTTGCACCTATAAAGTGTGTACCATTATCTGAGATAAGTGCACGTGACACACCAAACTTGTTGATGACTTGTTGAAGAAATCGTGCAGCTGTAGATGATGTGCAATCTTTGACGGTAGTTGCTTCAGCCAATTTTGTTAAGTAGTCTACGACAACTATGATGTAAGCTTTTCCATTAGACATTGGTGTAATGGGCCCCATAAAATCAATTCCCCAAATGTTGAAGGGTTCTAACGGTTGAATCCATTATTGTAGACCCTCCATTCTAGTAGTCATTCCCCCATCACATTGATAGCACTCACAAGATTGGATGAATTGATGGGTGTCCCAGAACAAGGTAGGCCAATAATATCTTGTAAGCAGGATCTTGATGACCGTTCATCTCCTAGCATAATGACCCACACAAGGGCCCTCATGAGTGTCTTGGAGAACTCTTAGTTGATCTCTATTAGGAACTCACCATCGAACCAAGCCATTAGGACATACTTTGTAAAGTTGTCCATTGATCTTCATAAAATACTTGGCTCTATGAAGAAACTGTTGTTTCTTCTTAAGGTCTAGCTCTTATGGTGTTTGTTAGGTAAGGAGATAGGTAAGAATGCTACTGTACTAGTTTGTCTCTGTGGGTGATTGGTCATTCACTACACTAGCAAAGAGGAACTCATTAGGGAAGTGAATGGAAATGGGATACTCATCCTCTTTGTTGTCCTAGTGCAACCGAGATAAATGATCAGCAACTATGTTCTCGGTGCCTTTACGATCGATCATTGTTAAATCGAACTCTTGTAGGATTACCAACCATCGTATAATACAGGGGCTTACCATTGGCTTATTCATGAGGAACCAGATTGCACTATGATATGTGTGTATGAATACTTTGTACCTCAATACATAGTGCCTAAATTTTTCTTGTGAAAACATTGTAGCCATTAATTCTTTTTCTGTAGTAGTGTAGTTAAGTTGTGCATCAGCTATCCTTTTCCATGCATAGTGGATGTAATAGGGATTTTTCTGGTCATCTAACTATATAAGTACAGCTCCTAAGGCATAGTTGGATGCATCAGTCATGACATGGAATGATTTGGACCAGTTAGGAGCTTGTAGAATGGGTGTTTCTACTAGCTTCTATTTCAGAGTTTGGAAAGCTAGTTCGCATTCTTTGGTTCACTCGAAGGGTATGTCCTTTTTCATTAGCTATACCAATGGTTTGGAAATCTTCGAAAAGTTCTCTATGAATCTCCTAAAGTAGCTAGTGTGTCCAAGGAATAACTGAATGTCTCTAACAGTTTTCGGTTGACGGGTGATTCCTTGGATGACTTTGATTTTCTCAAGGTCTACCTCTATCCTGACATGTGAAATTTTATGCCCAAGTACTATGCCTTCTTAGACCATCAAATGGATTTTTTGCTAGTTGAGCCTTAGATTAGTTTCTACGCATCTTTTTAGCACTTGCTCTAATCGGTCTAAGGCTTGATCAAAACTTGCTCCGTAGGTGGAGAAGTCATCCAGAAATACTTCCACACCATTTCCTATCTACTACTGGAATATGCGTAGAACTAAGCATTGAAACGTGGTATGGGCATTGCACAAGACAAACGACATTTGTTGGTATGCAAACATTCCCCAAGGACTAATGAACGTAGTTTTGGCTTGGTCTTCTAGGGCTATTTGTATTTGGTTGTATTTGCTATATTCATCCAGAAAACTATAATAGTGATGCCCTAAAATTGTGTCTAAGAATTGGTCAAAAAATGGCAATGGAAAGTGATCCTTGAATGTTGCCATGTTTAGTAGCCTAAAATCTATACACACCCTCCATTTGCCTCCCTTTTTAGGCATGATTACTAAGGGCTAACCCATTCACTATCAGCAATGGGGTATATGAACCCAACCTTTAGAAGCTGTTTAATTTCTTCTTTTACTACTTGCTTCAGCTTTGGGTTTAATCACCTCTATGGTTGTTTTCGAGGCTTCATGGAGGAGTCAGTGTAAATCTTATGCTGACATATCCTAGGATCTATTCCAGTTAATTTTGGATATGACCAGGCAAAGGCTTTTGACCATTTGTTTGTTACCTTTAGCAAACTCTCTTTTTGTTGTGGAGTAAGTCTTGCATTGATAATTACTAGTTTTCCATTCTTAAGAAACATGTACTCCATACCGGTGGGCAATGGTTTTAGCTCTAAGAGCTCTTGTTTAAATTTCTTAGGAATTTCTAACTTCCCGCAGTTGATGTTTTCTACATAAGGATTGGGAAGTTGGTGGTGGACTTGCTCTAATGCATCTATGCTATCTATGTAAGTGCAAGTCAAACCCTCAGTTAGTTCCATGCATAGAAGTGAGTTGCTTTCTTGATCAGCTATCAGCCACTGGGTGTCTTCTTGTCATGTGGCTACTACATACAGACACCTTTATATGTTGATCGTTTGTGCACACTGATTGCATGTAGGTAATGTTTAACTTTACATAACCCATGATCTTTGCACCCAATTGCACCCTGTGTCACTGTATGCGATGCATGGATCCTTCTTCTTCTTGATCTTTCCAAAAGTATTTTCCTTAGATATTTCTAGGAAAAGATCATGGATACCTAGGCATGCATCGATAGTGCTTAGCCATGCTCTTCCCATTATGATTGGGAAGTCCCCCTTACTGTTGTTCACTTGAGTCACCAGGAAGTTAGTTGGATACGACCATCCACAAATAGTGGTAACAATGTCCTTCACTAATCCTAAGGGAACAATGATGGACTGGTCAGCCAACTCTAAACAGAGATTAGTCTTTTTTAATAGAGGCAGGTTCCAGGCCTTATACATTTCTTGGGATATTAGATTGACACTAGAACCTGAATCCAAAAGATCTTTGCATGGCTCATTCCCAGTGATTTGTAGATATATCAAGGGACTCCTAGGATTAGAGAATTTCCTAGGAAGGTGGCTAGTTTTGATCCAATCAGTAACGACATGTGTTAACATGACCGTATGCATTGAATGTGGTGTTAAGTTCAAAGGGGGTTTTGAAGCTTTATTTGATACAGAGACGTCCAAAGCCTCAGTTGCTTGGGGTTGCAAAGGCTTGGTTGGACTATTGGTTCTGAAGAAAGATATTTTCTTTATACGGTTGTTAGAACCAATAGTAGGTTGAGGATTAACAACCCTTGTGGCATTGTGTTGCTGTGGCTAAGCAGGGAGTTCTCCTTGCATTGCTGGAGTAGGTGGTAATGGAGCTATTGGTGGGAGAGATGTGGTTGAATTGGAGGGATGGTACACTTGTGGGATGTCACCTCTAGGAGAGGGAGTCCTATAGTACTCACGGGCTTGGTAGTGATGTTGAGAAGTAACACGACTAATAGAGTCACATGGAGAGATTGGATGCTGCACGTAACATCCATATGGGTCAGGTTGCCGGTAAGGATATTGTTGCCTTGGTGGTGGCATTCCCCATGATTGTGGGTGCTACCACTATTGATGTTGCTCCATTGGTTGCGATGGAGTTCCACTTGGATAATACGTTAAAGGTTGGTGAAATTGCCTTGGGTTACCTTGGGGATAAGGTAACCATCGGGATGTTTACCGTTTGTTTAAATGTTGATTAAGTGCATACACCCCAAACTCCTGTAGATGTGAGATCATAGGGCAACATCTCTTAGGATAGTTGTATTGACATATTTCACATCCACTATCATCATCTATATCTAAATCCACAACCTCTTCAATAATAGCAACTTTACCCTTATCCTTGTTACAGGCATTTTCTGCTTCTCTCTTTTTCCTTTTATCATGATCACTACCTCGCTCTCTAGACTCCTCTACTACCTTGAGAATAGTTTGAAATGTACTATCCAGGGAGTCCCACATTTGATCTACCTTTGTTGATACTTTTGATGCTAACTTTTGGATAGGAAAGGTTTTCCTATTCACCATCTCTTTGAGTGATGACTCTTCCTCATCCTCACAAAATCTTGCTCCCTTCTTTTGAAAGGAAGGATCTCGGTTATATTTTTCTGCACTCTCTCTTTTTTGTAGCTCACCTTCTTCCTTAGAAACTTGCTCCAATAGCCTATGAATTTGATGGGACCTAAGCTTAGATAACCTCCCTTGGGCATAAGTCCCAAGGGTTCTTCTCATTTCATGCCTAAGCCCATTTACGAGATGGCGTATTTGATCCCACTGTGAATAACCATGGCCAGGACAATGATGTAGTAGTGCATAATAGCGGTCCATGGCAACATCCAAGGGTTAATGACTTCCTTGTTTCTATCCTTGGATTTTCTTTCATAGGTTAGACACTTGAGAGTACATTTGGTACTTATTGTTGAACAATTCTAACATAGTACTCCACTTACGAATGGATTTTGGTTCTAAGGACTAGTACCAACCTTTAGCTTTTTTTATTAGTGTTTGTGGGAGCAACATAAGTTTTTGCCACTCATTTTCTATGTTTTACAAGGCACATGCATCATGAAATGCTTGTAAGTGATTTTGAGGATCAGTGTTATATCCCCCTTCAAATTGTGGGATGTTATTCATGTCTAACCTCTTGATCCTACTATCTTTTTGGTGCCTTGTTGGAACTTTCACAACCTTAGTTATATCTAGCATGCTTCATGTGGTAAGTAGGGGTTCATCATGATCATCTTGTTCATAGTGTCTATGATGCCTACACGATTCCCTACTCTTCCTTCTTCTATGGCGTGATTCCCTAGAGTGCCCTCATCCTCTATCTTGGTTGTCTCATTTGTGACTTCCACTTTGTTTGCCCTTATCCTCACAATCTGTTTCTCTATGGCTATGTTTGGACATGGAAGGAGAGGGTGAAGGAGATAATGAAGGTGAAGAAGAAGGAGAACCACCACCATGATGGTATTTACTACCTTCTCTTTGGTGGTCTTTGCCTTGATCGTGATTGCAATCAGAATGCCCACCTTTGTCATGTGTCCTTGTTCCTTTTTCGGACACTTTGTGTCCATTGGTATCAGCACCTAGGTTGTGAATAGTAGAATGAAGGTTTTGATACACAACCCCTTCACCAAAGTCAAGGGGAGGAACGTCATTATGTGGGTGACTACCTGAGGTAGGTTCATCACCCTCAATTTTGCTTAAAATGTGGGGAGCATCCTTAGACCATTTTTCCTTCAAGGACTTATGGTGTCTCTCCTATTGCAAGTTCCTTTGATGTTTTGCTTCTGTGGGATGGTAGTATCTTGAATCATAGTCCTGTGTAATGTACTCTGTGTGTAAGTGTTGCATGCCTATTCACATGAGAGGACGAAGAAGCATACTTGGGACTGAATGGTCGGTAGGTAACACTATGTTACCTTCCAAGTTACGACAACATAGCCATTTATCTTGGTGCAGAATAAAGGTAAAGTCAGGTACATATTCATTGGGATGAATATATACCACACAAAACTGTTGAGGAATTGATGGATCAATGTCATGTGTATCTTGCCGCTAATTGCTTCTTGTGTTAGTCCTAGGTGGTAAAGTGCTTTTGTGTGAAGAAGAAGACATCGTGTCTTGTTTAGTGTGCAATGTACTATTATCTTTTTCTTAATCAGCCCTAAGGGTTCATTCCAATAATGTAAATGATTTCCTAAGTTCTACTTAGCACACAAACAACTAAGTCCCCAGCAACGGCACCAATGATGAGCGGTGAGGTACCTTTACACTCAACCCTACGAATATGAGAGTTTCATGCATGATTTGGTTGAATTCGAAGGACTAAGTCCCTATGCACCTTTATGGAACAATAATGGATTAATTAATCGTTGTCTTCCCAAACTTACTTGTATGTCACGGTTGTATGGTTAAGTAAGCTTGAGACATATGATTTTTATGGCTGTTATGTGTTTTATATCCTGTGCTAGTAAGGAGGGGGAGAGAGATAACTAAGTACTAATATAATTTAACTATTCATTAGCTAAGTTCTAATTACTCCTAACACTAGTATCCGTTCCCACTTGTCGTACACATCTTGAACCAGTGCAACGCTGCTCGAATTACCAAATGCTAATCGTTACTGGGTTACCAAGCACTACACACATGCTCGAAGTAGTCGTACTGAGTGTATTTAACTAAGAGAGTTGTAAGGTGAGAGAAATCATTAATTAACTAGAAAAGAATTAAATGATAATTAACACTAATTAATCTATTCTGTATGCTACAAGGTTTATAATAATATTCATCTTTATTACTGTACACAAAGTGTGCTTAGGTACACAATGCTCGAATAAAGATCCATTCACTCTATGACTCCTACTACGGGCACACAGAAATAATTTGAACTCTGGAGGGAAAAATTGGTAAGAGTTTGGCTAAGGGACTAACTTCTAATGTGGAAACCAAGGGCATCACCTCTTATTTATAAGCAAGAAGATGGGCCACAATATCAGGTATTGTGGTTTATCCAACATCGCATGGTTGATCCAATATTGTGGTTCATCAGATACTATGTCTAGTAACCTATTTCATTGGGAATTACTTCTACTTAGGAATCTTACCACTACTATTCATTAGAGTATCATACACCTATGACTTCATGTCAAAAATTATCTTCTTAGATTCTACATTAACTATATTCTTAGTAATCTCATAATATACTTTCTATAGTTTCTTCACTACTAAAATAAGGAGAGCTATCAAGTCAAGCTCAATAAAAGAATGCAATGAGAGTAGTAAAGACATAGGTTGATGACTATGCTGAAAATTCATAATGCAAGCATAAAAAGTATCTATTCTTTAGGATAATTACTACCCCTACCAAGAGAGCTAGAAAGTCTACAAGTCCATCAAGATCAATAAAAGAAACTATTTTTGTGGCTCTAGCCCTAATTTCCATTCCTCCAACCTATTTAAGAGAGCTCATGCTTCCTTCAAACAAAACTAAAAATATCTCGACTATCATGCTTATTCATGTAGTAAGTAGGTAGTGTGTCAAATCCAATACATACATACATACATACATATATATAAATCTAGAGTACAAAAGTAAAGGAGTATTGTAAAGAGGAGAAATTAAAAATCAATAAAAAGAAAAGGTCTAACTAATTTGGGGATGCCTTTTTAGATTTTTATCCTTACAACCAATCTTGAAAAGCCTTCCCTCTAGGGTAGGAAATTGAACATTCCATGAAAAGATTAATATTGGGTAGAGGGAAAAGAAACCTTCACCTTGTCAATAGGATCAACATTATCAAAAGATATTATCTCCATATCTTGACCAATAGCTATAAACTAATTATTTGTAGTTAAAATATCTTGAACATGTTGTTCATTTTTAAGATTTGGCATGTAATCACCAATATTAAGTAGTTAGATCAAAGCAATAATGATTAACAAGGAAAGAACTGATCTAGAAAGGCTCTTGATATATCTACAAATAGTTTAAAATGCACCATGTAAAGCATTCATAGACTTAGGTTCTACCTTAGTATTGATCATGCTTTTAACTTATATTAAGTTCTAACTCATTGTGACAAGTTTAACCTACATCTCAATTCCACAAAATGCATTTTTTGGGTTCTCATGAGTAAGATGTTAGATTACCTTATTTTTAAAGATGATATAACTATTGACCCTAACAAGATTAAGGTTATTCTAGATATTGCACTACCTAGAAATGTTTGATATATGTGCATTCTACAAGATCATCTTCAATATATCTGCTACTTCATTTCCAATCTCGGTGATCATTTGCATCCTCTAACTCCTTTACTTCATAAATCTATGTCTTTCATGTGGAACAAGGAGTGCCAAAAGGCCTTTGATTCCATCAAAGAAGCCTTAACCATTCTTTCCATTCTTCACCCTCGACAATTTGACCAACCTTTCTATCTCTATCTTTGTAAAACCAACCATTCCATATCTGCCATGATCTCTCAAAGGTAAGAAGATGGAGTTGATCTTCTTGTATATTACATATCTCACCCTTTCTCAGATTGTGAGACTAGATACTTTGATATCGAGAAGTCTTTTCTAAGTCTTGTCTTTGCTCTTAAAAAGTGAAGACATTATCTTCCCAATGCTAAGGTTTTTATTATTTGCAAAAATAACATTCTTAAATTTATTGCTAACAATCCTATTGAAAATCATTACTTATCTCGTCAGAAGACTTTTCTCATTAATTTTTATGTTTTTTTTTCTATCTTAACACTCAATTAAAGATCAAGCTATAGCTAATCTCATCTCTTCCTTTGAAACAATTGATGTTGTTCATAGCTTACATACGGATGCTAAGGATTTGGATGTTATCCTTTGTTTTGATGGAGCACACACTTCTTTTGGATCTAGTGCAACTTGTGTCCTTATTCTTTCTACTAATCAAGTTCTCTATCAGGCATACAAACTTAACTTCCCTTGCATCAACAACAAAGCTAAACATGATGCTCTAAAATGAGATCTCCTATTATCTTTATAAAATCAGGTTAAACTATTACTATCTATGGTGACTTTTAGCTTATCATAAGTGAAGTTAATGATGACTATGATTGCAAGGCTCTTCACTTAGTTTCTTACCTACAAATGGCTAAGGAACTTATTTTTTCCTTCTTTGCTCATACTTTGAACCACATTCTACATTTTGAGAATGTGCTAGCTGATGCCTTGGAAACATTTACCCTTCCTAATGATCCTTCTGCTATGCAAGATTAATTTGTGCAATTAGTTTGCTTGATACTTATCATACAATATTCCAATTTCTTAATATGCACTATCAATAAAAATGATAATAATCAACAATACACTAATCTTCTTCATTATCTTACTACTACAGAAACTCCTGGTTATCTTACGTCTACTCAAAAGGATGCTTTACACAAGTGTAGCTATCATTTCTAATTAGTGAATCCTAATATTCTTTATCTTGTTTCTTCTTTAGGTGTGCTTCTATGTTGTCTTAGTCCTATAGAGTCTAAGATAGTCCTTAATTAGGTTCACTTAGGAGTTTGTGGTGAACACTTAAGTTCACATTTCCTAGGTGCTTGCATCATTTCTTTGGGCTATTGATGATCAACCTTAGCTAAAGATGCCTATTATCTAGTCAAGACATGCAATATTTGCCAAAGGCATGCTTCTCTTATCTGCATTCCTTCATAGTATCTTAACATGTCTTAGATTATATGGCCCTTTCAAAAATGGGGTTTAGATCTTATTAGTGCCATTAATCCTTCTTTATTATCGAGGAACTAATTTATTCTAACTAGCATAGAATACTTTACTAAGTGGGTAGAAGTTGTTCCTTTGCGTTACACCAAATCACATTTCATTTGCCACTTCATCCTTGACCACATCATAACTCGCTTTAGTGTACCTCTTCAAAATGTAACTAAAAATCATCCTTAGTTCAAAAGTAAGAAAGTAGTTTATTTTTATTCTATGTATCACATCACTCAATCCTTTTCATTACCTTACTACCGTAACAGTCAGGTTGAATCCACTAATAAAACTCTTATTCATTTTCTTCACACATGGTTAATAAAACCCAATGGAATTGGAAAATATAACTAGCCTATGTCCATTGGGTCTATCATACCACTTTTTGTACAACTATTAGTTGTAGTCCATACTTTCTAACTTATGGTTGTGAGGAAATCTTACCAGTTGGGCTTTGTATGTCATCTCTTTGTGTTTTTATACATAATCGATGTTCAGATTAAGATAAAAACAACATGCAATGCATTGAGTTGGATTTTCTCAAAGAACATTGACAAGGTTCTCTTCAACATCTACTTGAATATCAAGAAGATATTTAGTGTCATCACTCTAGACATGTTATAATAAGAGAGATTCATAAGGGTGACCTAGTTCATCATCATTTTTTAAACTCAAGGGATATAAAGTTCTCCCCCAATTGGCAGGGTTCTTTCTTGGTGCTTTAGTATCTACAAAATGGTGTCTACATTTGGTTTGATTTGGAAGGACATTAGTTTCTAGATCATGTCAATAGAAGCTTCCTCAAACACTACTACATATAGCCATCTACTTAGCTTACAACACTAAACCTACTAACTATTTAAGACCAAAAGAGAATTCTCTTAGTAGTAGTTTACTTTAATCACTTTTTCTACTAGGATGGAATATATGCTATGTTAGGATAACATGTTTTCTCTAAATCCTATTCTACTTGTATCATTTTTCATCTACATGTTCCCTTTCTCTATATCATATTTTGGTGTTTCTCTAACTATTTTTCTCAGATTTTCCTATGTTACCTATCCCATTCTACCCTATGTGCTTAGCACAATTACTAAGGTTTTTGAGTGACTAAATATCTCATTTCGTTATGTGAGGGTGTGATTGAGCATATTGTTAAGTGGGATAGGGAGGGGTTACTTTGACAATATATATGACTTTCTTTTCAACCATACATTATGTAGGATGTAGCCATGCTTCACTTCTCTAGTATAACACCATCCTCATGACATGTGTATAGGCAAACTCCCTTTCCTTTCCTTGCTTTTTTTCTTTCTATTTTAATATGCTATAAATTCAGCTAACTTGTACCATATTTCTCTCTTTTTTCTCTCATCCCTAATCCTCATTTTGGTTCGATTCCTCTCTATATTCAAAATTGTTGATAATGCAGTGAGGAATTGTTGAGTGTAGAGTGACATAAGAAGCATAAAATATACATATGAGTAAGGTAATGGAGAGGTCAACTTTAAGGATTTAGCCATGTTCCACTTTTATGACATAACATCTCATTGTTGATGTATTGGTGATGTTTCTAACATGCTTTCTCATAAGCATTATTACTTTCTATTTTTACTTTATCTCTCTTTCTTTCTCTATCCTTTTTTCTTTTCATGCTCTACATTAGTGAGGCCAAGTAAGTGTCTCTACTTATGTTTAGTGATGGTGTGATTGAGAGAATTAAGTAGGTTAGGGAGTGATATATCTGCATTATATGTGTGCTTCCTAGGATCTAGCCATACCCCACTTTTATGGCATAACACTCCAACATAGGTGTATGAATGATGTCCAAAAATTTCTTCCAAATCATCTTGCATTGTTAAATCCTCTTACATGTACCTACTCGCTCATGTCTTTTCTTGATGGATTTTCTTTTATCTTTTTAGCAATATCCATCAAGAGAGGATAATATTGTACCTACTTTGGTTTTTTATAAATTAGCCAAAGTTTTGGGTATTTTCTATGTTGTTTACTTTAAAGCCACCTTTAGTAGTTAAGGTTTAATGTTCTACATCATCTAGAAGGTAGTTTCTAAATCTCCATCATTAGCTTGCTAGAAATGACATTTTGCATCATCAACAGGATGATCTTAGTTATTTTTTTGTGGCTTTTAGTTTTGATGTTTGATATTGGCTTCAATGTCGATTTTGTCTCCAACTTTTGACATTCAATGTCATTTTTCACATCAAATATCTACACATTGATTCTTCTATACATAACATTCTAAAACCTTTCGAAAGATTCTATGGACCCCAATGTATTATTCCTACATGCTCTACAAGGCATTTTGGCCTATAGATAGAAGGATACTTTTAAATGGAAAGGGATTAGAATTTCAAATAGTTGGTGGCATTTGGATTCTTTGGCCTTCTTAAGCTTACATGTGTGAAGTATTTCTTAGTGATGAATCATGGTTTGAGAGGTGCTAATATCAAACCCCTGTTATCAAACCCTTGATATCAGGTACAAGATATCAGGTCTAATGAGTCCCAATATTGGACCCTTGATATTGGGTACACGATATCATGGTTCCTATGTGAGCCTATAAATACACAATTGGGCACATGGGAGAGTCATAGGAAGTTAGTGTTAGAGTAGGATCTTTTTTTTTTAGTTTTTCCTCTCAACCCTTTCCTCGGTGCATGCCCTCAATGTGATGATTGTAATTGTACGGAACCTTTATTTGAGTGTGACATACTTGGACATGAGCATGATCGACAAGAAAGATCGAGATTACTTCATCATTGTAGCATTCACTTAGTTTTAATTGTTTATTGTTCTTGTTATTTATTGTTTTCTTAATTAATATTTCTTACCCTTCATTTACTATCCTTGTTATTAAATGCGAAATGAGTATGACTTAATCATGAGCATTTAAGTATGACTACTTAGTAACCTAGTAGCAGATCTAGGAGCACTCAAGTAATATATGTTTGGTAATCCTAGAAGTAGTACACGAGGTCCAAGATGTGTACGGATGATTAAAGATGGATGCTCATCATACTTAGGCTAGCTTAGATTCTCTTCTCTCATTCCCTATCAGCTTAAACAAAGTTATTTTCCATTGCCTCTAGGAGTAGCATAGTGATAGGAAATACATCATTCACCTCACTCTGGACTAAACCATATGTGATAAAGCAAATACTAGTCTAGGTGGGAAGACAACGAACTGTGATCAATGTGTAACTATCTAGATACCATAACTAGCTCATCTACGGAGTTCGATAGGATCGTGCGTGAATGCTCGTATTCGTATGGTTGAGTGTAGGGGTACCTCATGACTCATCACTTAGCATTTTACTTCTCAACTTTCTCTCTACAGCTTAGCACAGTTGATGTTCTTTGGAATTGGTGATTTGGAAATCTTTTCCAAAAACTCTATTTTTTACAAAAAAAATTGCCCCCCCTCTAAAGATATTAGCTCATTTGATTTCTCTTCCTCTTTTTACTACTGATGCATTTGTATTTCCTTCATGTTGTCCTTCTCATGCATAAAGAATCACTTAGAATCAACTCAACACTAATCTAATCTACCCTCTTACTTTGTTAGCTGTTGAATCTACAATCATTCTTGTTTGATTTGCATTAGGTGCATGTATTAGACAAAGAATAGGATAACATAAATCATTGTTAGATTCCTCTAATCCTTGGTACATCTTCTAGAGCATTATTAGTAGGTTTCCATTTGCTTATTCTTATTATAATATGGATATGTCCATTTTAATCATTTTTGTTCCTAGCATTATCTAGATCTACTTTAGATTTATCTTCCACATTTTCCCTCCTAGATTTGATGCATTATCAAAAAAATATTTGCTTCATTTTCTTTTTAAGCAGTTATATTACTAACCACATGCTATTCTTTGTTTTATTTTAACCTATGTTATACACATTTTCTGTCTATAATCTATAGGCTATTCTATGTGTGCGCACTTCCTCTTTTTGCTTAATATCTACTAACATTTGGCTTAGATTGTTGGGTTTTTCCAATGATCTGAAAGTCACCATGAGATTTGAGAAAAAAATAGTTGAAAAATTAGTTTTCCTTAATCATTAGGTGATCAAAAGATTTTCTAACTTAATTTCATATTAGGTTGCATTGGATTTCAAATTATGATGATCCTTACTGCAACACACCTTTATCTCTTTTTCTAATACTTACTACTTGAAAATAATGCACTTCTAAATCATCAAATGACTTTTCTTCTCGTTGAGATTAAGATTGTTTCCACATATTATTTCAATAGTTGCTCTAGATGATCTAGTGCTTGATTAAGATGAAAGCTATAAGTAGGGAAGTCATCCACAAAGACTTCCACACTATTACCAATTTGTTGTTAAAAGATATTGAGGACTAAACATTTAAAAATTGCGTGAGCATTATATAAGTCAAAAGACATCTTGTTATAAGAAAATTTCCCCTAGAAACTTGTAAATGTAGTCTTGCCTTGATCTTTTTGGACTATTTGAATTTGATTATTGTTGCTGTAGCCATGTAAGAAGTTGTAATACTCATCTCATGGCTTACAATGGTGTCCAACATTTGGTTAACAAATGGTAATGGAAAATGATGTTTGAATGTTGCCATATTCAATAGTCTAAAGTTAATACAGATCCTTAATTGGTCCCTTTTATTTAGCACAATAACAAGTAGGCTTACCCCACTCGTTGTCTATTGTAGGGTAGATGAATGAAACTTTTAGTAGCATTTCAATCTCCTTTTTGATAACTTGATTCAATTTTGGATTCAACTGATGCAATGGCTAGATTAGTGATGAATCATGAATTGGCTATGTTAACTAGGCCTCGTTGACTAGGCCCCATCAATGCATGATTTGATGTGTTGACATGGTCTCATCGATGTAGTATATATTTTCCCCTATAGATATGTACTCACCCATCGTATTTATGGCATGCCTTGTCATAGTTGTAGTGGAGCTCTTATAGTTTTGTCATTTGAATGTTAGAATATTTTTCTAAGTACCTACAATAGGAGTTAAGAGTGTATGAATCCTTATTCGATCATTATTGTACTTGAGCATAACAGTGTATGAAATAATAAAGAAAAGCTTTTGATAAACCTTGTAGCACTTTGGAATAGATTATTTATTTATTTATTTAATGTTTTATGCAATTTCCCTTAATGCCTTAAGTAATTAAATAATTAATTTAGGCCAAATTAAGCTAGACTAAGCTAGATTAAGTAGTGATTAATTAAGCACACAAGTATGACCACTTCAAGCATATGCTTGGTGCTTGGTAATCCTAGTAACACTTAACGTTTGATAACCCAGTAGTGCTAATGTGTTCAGGATGTGTACGGCAAGTGGGAACATATGCTTATGTTAGGATTAGTTAGGTGTAGTTAGTTAAATTAAATTACTTCATTTCTTTCATCCTTTATTTTAAGCACCCAAAACATAAAACATAAAAATTATATGTCTCAATTACACTTAACCATACCTTTGCATATCACAAGTGTAATTGGAAAGACAATGAATGACTGTTAGGGCAAGTTCACTTCCTAGAGGCTAGTATATCAGAAGACATAGAATCTATAGAATTTGACTGGATCATGCATGAATAGTTAGTGATTCATATGGTTGAGTGTAGGGGTACTTGCCGCTCATCATTGGTGCCATTGCCAAGGATTATTTTTGTTTGAAACATGTGCTATCTAGGCATAGTGGAAATCATTAACATCATTGGATGAACCCTAAGGTCAAAAATCATTCTAAAAATAAATATAATAATTTAATCATACTAATAACTTATTCTAATTGCAGAATGTCTTCTTTTCACAAGCACGATGTACTAAATTGCCAATGCCTCAAGAATGCAGGGTGGTATATACTCATCCAGATGAGTATGTGCCTGACTTCACCTTGATCTTGCATTTGGATGAACAATTGTAGTGGTGAGATACGGAGGGTAACATTGTAATGCCTCTTGATTGATCTTTTCCTGGCATGCTACTTCAAACTCTTAAGATGTTGGGCATCCAAGATCTTAAGAAGAGTATGTTATGCATGACCATGACTACCAGGACTATCATCCCACTAAAACACAACATAGGAGAGATTGACACTAGGAGAAGCACCATGAGGCTTTGAAGGGGAAACAATTCACCAGTCCCTTGTTCTTGCTCAACCAAAATGACAATGAGGATCCTCCCTTTGGGGGTTCTCAACATGAAGATTCTCCACCCCTTGATATTGGTGATGGGGGCTAAACTTAAAGCTATGGTTCACTATCAACAATCCGAGTTCAGGAAAAAGTGTGAGCCAAAGAAAGGCCTTGGGTAAGCATCAAGATGATAAGAATGTTGAAAAATGTGGCCATGAAAACTGTAGAGAAGGTGGAAGATACCATTTTGGTGATAGTCCTCCTCCTTATTTTCCCTCTTCATCTACATCTTCTTCTTCCTCTTCTAGTTTTGATAGATGTTGTAGAAAGGACAACTATGATGAAGGTGAACAGTACGAAAATAATGATCATCAAGCCCACCATGAATGAAGAGGTAGAAAAGGACATCATAGGCATCATTGAAATAATAATGATGATGAGCCTTTGTTGGCAACATAGAAGTATGTTAAATATCACAGAAGTAGTGAAAATTCCAACCAAGCATGTGAAAGATAGTCGAATTAAGTGACTTGACATGAACAATATCCCTAGATTTGAGGGGGATATAACTATGATATGCAAGGACATCTTCAAGTCTTTCATGATGCCTATGTCTTACTAAATATTGAAAATTATTGGTAGAAATTAAAGATATTTTGTAAAACACTCATCAAGGAAGCCAAAAGCTAGTATCGGTCCTTGAAGCTAGAATCCATTTGTAGGTGGAGTACAATGCTAGATCTGTTTAATGATAAATACAAGACGTACTCTTGAGTGTCTAGTTTAAGAAGGCAAATCCAAGGATGGAAGAAAGCAACACATGAATCCTTAGATGCTACCATGGTTTGGTACTATTCTCTCATACATCGATGCCTTGGCCATGGTTATTCTTAGTGGAAATAACTTTGTCACATCATAGATGAACTCAGATTAGAAACAAGAAGAACTCTTGGGATTTATGCCTAAGGAGGACTATCAAAACTTAGAGCCCATCAAATCTAAAGGCGAATAGAGTAGGTAGCAAAAGAAGAAGAAGAGTTGAGAAAATAGAAAAGTGCTAAGGAATATAATAGGGAGTCTTCCATTAGAAAAAGGGAGATTTGATTTTATGAAAATGAGGAGGAGTCACCACTTAATCAGGTGGTGTAGTGAAAAACCTTGCTAATACAAAAATCTATTTTTGATATATTGACGAAGGTTGATAAATTATGGGACTCTTTAGATGAAATATTTTAAATTACTCTAAAAATCGTAGAAGAATCAAAAGAGTAGAGTAGTGATCATGACCATAGGAGGTAGAAAGAAGCGAAATGTACCTACAAAAGGGGTAAGGGAAAGGCTATCATAGTAGAAGAGGTTGTGGAGTTAGAATCAGATGACAATGGTGGGTGTGACATCTACCAATATGAACATCCTAAAGGATGTTGCCCTATTATGTCACACGTAGAAGTTTGGGGTGCATGCATTGAATCATAGATTGGTAAGAAGGAAATAACCTAGAAGATTACCTTATCCTCAAGATAATCTAAGGTAGTTCCACTAACAACAACAAGCTTATTATCCAAGTGGAGCTCCACCACAATCGTATGAGCAGTACTAGTAGTGGAAACACCCATAGTCATGGGGGATGCCACCACCAAGGCAGTAGTACCCTTATAGGTAGCTAGATCCATATGGGTACTATGTTCAACAACTGATGTCTCTACATGACTCTTCTAGTCATGCTTCTTTTAAGCATCACTACTACCCTCCAGAGTATTATATAACTCATTCTCCATCTACTAGAGGGGAAACTCCATATCCCTATTACCCTTCTCATCCTTCAACACATGCTCCTCCATCCTTAACCCAATTATCTCTTGCTTCATCTATGCAAGGTGAAATTCCACCATAGCTGTAACAACATAATGCTACTAGGGCTATCAACCTATAGCCAGCTTTCCAACCCAATGGTTTGGAACCTATATTTTAAAAATGACCATTCTTCTTATCCAAAAGTCCTTCAAATTCCTCATAGACTAATGTAGCTGGCCGCCTTGTCTCTCCATCATCCTTTGCATTAAATTATTTTAAGAGCCCTTCAAACCAAATGTCTCCTAAGATCTGCACTGTCATGTTAACCCACACTGTATTTGATTGGATCAAGGCTAGTAACCTTCCTAGGAAAAGATCTAACCCTGGAAGTTCTCTTATCTACTTGTAGAGCACTAGACATGAGCCATGCAAGGCTCTTTTTAACTTAGGTCCTAGTGTCAATCTAATTTCCCATGACATGTACAAAGCATGGAACTTGTTGCCTCTCAAGAAGAGTAATATCTATCTAGAATTGGTAGACTGGTCAATCACTATTCCTGTAGGATTTATGGGGGACATTATGACCACTATTTGTGGATGGTCCTATCTTATCAATTTTCTAGTGATTAAGGTTGACAACTACAAGGGAGACTTTTCAATTATTATGAGAAGGGAATTGTTGAGCATTGTTGATGTGTGAATGGGCGTTAGAGATCTCTCCTTGAAAATTTCCAAGGAAAATAAATTTGGAAAGGTCAAGAAGAAGAGAGTTCCATACATCACATGTAGTGATATTTGGTGCAACTATGTGCAAAAACTCTGGTCTGTAAAGAGCACATCCATTAAAGCATGTAGATAGTATGTAGATGAATCTGAAATCCAAAGGTGCCTATATGTAGTAGCCACAAAATAGGAGGGTACCTAGTGGCTGACAACTGATTTGGAAATTAACACACTACATGGAACTTGTTGAGAGCTTAACATGTGCCTATGTTAAAGGCATCAATAAAATAGAGCAAGTTCATCACCAACTCTTTAATGATGCAAATGATGATACTAATTAGGGAGAGTTGGAAATCCTTGCAAATTTTAAACAAGAGCCCTTAGAGTTGAACACTTTTCCTACTGACATGGATTATACATTTTTGACCAATGGCAAACCAGTAATCATTAATGTCAATCTTACTTTTGAACAAAAATAGATGTTGTTAAAGGTAATGAATAAATGGCTAATAGCCTTTGTTTAGTCATATCTTTAACACACAAGGATTGACCCTAGGATATGCTAGCATCATATCTCCACTGATTTGGCCATAAAACTGAAAACCATAGCTATGGTCAAACCCCAAATTGAAGTAGATCGTCAAAGAGGAAATTGAACTACTCCTCAAGGTAGGGTTTATCTATCCCATTATGTATAGTGAGTGGGTTAGCCCATTCATGATTGTGACAAAGAAAGGTGACAAGTGGTGGATTTGCATTGACTTTCAGTTGTTGAATATGACAAGATTCAAAGATCACTTTTCATTGCTATTTGTGGATCAAGTGTTGGATACCATATTTAGACATTACTATTATAGCTTCTTGGATGGTTATAGTGGCTATAACCAAATCTAGATCGTGCTAGAGGATTAGGCCAAAATAACATTCATAAGTCCTTGGGGGATTTTTGCATATTGAAAGATGCCTTTTGGTCTATGCAATGCTCCTGAAACATTCGAATGCTTGGTCCTAAGCATTTTTTAGCAACAAGATTGGTTACAGGTGGAAGTCTTCATGGATGAATTCTCCACCCATGGGACTACATTTTAGCAAGCGTTGAAAAAACCTTAACCAAGTGCTTAAAAGGTGTGTGAACATAAATCTTTAGCTCAATTGGTAGAAGAGACATCTATTGGTCCAAGAGGGCATTGTACTAGGGCATAAAATTTCTCAATCGGGGATTGTGGTGGATCCTAAAATGATAAGGGTCATACAAGGAATAACTCATCAACTAGAAATCATTAAAGATGTTTAGGCATTCCTTGAACACAATGGCTACTACTAGTGATTCATAGAAAATTTCTTTAAGATTGCAAAAATATTGGTTAAGCTAACAAAGAAAGATGCTTCATTCATCCAGACCAAGAAATGTGAAAATGCATTCCAGAGCCTCAAGTAGAAACTTGTAGAGACTTCAATTCTATAAGCACCTGATTGGTCTAGACCATTTCATATAATGAAAAATGCATCAAATTATGCCTTGGGAGCCATGTTTATGTAGTTAGATGATAATAAATGTCCATATTATATCCTCTACACAAGTTGAAGAATTGTGGGTACACAACTAAATTACACCACAATGGAGAAAGAACTAATGGTGGTGGTTTATGCTCTAGAGAAGTTCAGGCACTATGTGCTTGGATACAAAGTGTTTGTGCATACTAACCATAGTGCCATTTTCTTCCTCATGAACAAACTAACGGTGAGCTGTTGTGTCATATGGTGGTTGGTGATCTTGTAGAAGTTTGATCTTACAATGGTAGATCAAAAGGGGATTGAGAACATGGTTATTGACCACTTATCTTGGTTACAATGGGATAACAAAGAGGAGAGTCTGCTCTTTGATCAATTTCTTGATGAACTCTTTACAATTGCAATAAATGAACAAGTTGTTGTAGAACCAAAATGTTATGATGACATCCTCACTTATCTTCTTACTCAAGAGATGCCATAAGATTTGGACTATAGGAAGAAACAACAGTTTCTTCATTTGGCCAAACACTTCATGAAAATCAATGGATACCTTTACAAGGTATGTGCTGATGACCTGATTTGTTGGTATGTACCTAAGGATAATCAACTACATGTTCTCTAAGATGCTCATGAGGGTCCTTGTGGGGGCCACTATGCTAGGAGATGCATGTTCATTAAGATCCAGATGGCAGAATATTATTGGCCAATCATCTTTAGGGACATCCACCAATTTGTTTGCTCTTGTAAACATTGTCAACAAGATGGTGGGATGACCGTGTGAATGGAAGGACCTCAACAGTGGGTTCAACCACCAGAACCCTTTGACATATGGGGCATAAACTTCATGGATTCCATCATGCCCATGTCAAATGGAAAGGCATAGATAATCATCATCATTGATTATTGCACAAAATGGGTAGAAACAACAATCGTCATCGATTGTACATCATCTATTACTGTGTGGTTTGTGCAAAAAAATGTTGTAAATAGGTTTGGGGTGCCATGAGTGCTGATTTTTGACAATGTAACCCATTTCATAGGCATCACTTTTCATAAGCTTATGTAACACTTGGGGGTTGAACATAAATTAACAATACCCTATCACCCCCAAGCTAATGATCAAGCAAAGGCTACTAACAAGGAGATTACAAAGATCTTAACAAGAACTGTTAGAAAATATAGGAGGGACTAGAGAACATGACTTAATGATGTCCTCTGTGCCTACTGCTCAACATGGAAACTTCCTATAGGCTACTGTCCCTGTGAGCTAGTGTATAGGAAACTACCAACACTTCCTATTCAATCCAAGCTTCGTACACTTTCAATAGGATGTGACTTAGATCTTGACCTAAGTTTAGGACAAAGAGAACAATTGATCAACCTTAATGTGCTAGATGAAAATTGATTAGTGGTCCTATCTTAGAATGAAGTACACAAGGCATTCAACAAAAATCATTATGACATTAAAATATAGAAAGTAAAATTTAAACCAAGAGATAAGGTTCTCGACTAGAATCCCACATACATACCTTAACAAACTAAGTTTTATACATTGTGGAAAGGGCCTTACATCATTTATGAAACCTTTCCTTCTAGGGCAATGTTAATTTACAAACTTAAGAGCTCAAACAAAAAGTAGTTATTCAATATGCAACAAGTCAAACCTTTCCATGAACTCGTGTAAGCCAGTGGAAGCAATGCCTCATTGGATGGACAACCATGCTCAATTTTTTAGATCTTCTCCTTTAAACTCAATCATGGGGGAGATGGCCATCCATGCTAAATGTTTAAATTGTCACCTTATTTTTTCCTAATTTTTTGTTTTACACTTTCTTATGTTATATTTTCTTTATTCTTATACCATTTTTTTACACTTTGTTATTTTTTCAATTTTTTTATAAAATCATTAGTATATTTTATATTTCTTGAATATTTTTTTCTATTTTGGTGTCATTATTCTTGCTAATAAAGTGCTTTATTGCCAATAGGACCCAATGGTGCTGTAGCTATTGCTAATGGTGGCTTGTACTTAATGTTTTTGTTTGCTAGTGTCTAGCTTCAATTTTTGAATTTTGATGATTGATAACTAAGACTGGTTTCTTTCTCATGAAATAGGCAGTGAGTCCACATCATCCACCCATCTACAAAATCTATGGTTTTCCTTATTTTGGGAATATGAGGTCCCTTTTTCATTAATAAAACTTTAATGAACTTGTGACCTAGGTAGTTTCCAGACTTGGAAATGATTTAATGGTTTGAATAGGCTGTACTTTAAGGGGATTCAAATCTCTTTGTACCTTCTACCATCTTGAGTGCAAGTGTGTTTTTTTGTGGATTTCTTACCGTTCTGTGCCTACTAATGACAAGAAGTTGAATAAGTCTTTGCATGGTGTGGTTCCCATCCAAACATTCCAAGAAAAAAATGATGATGAAAATTCAAAGCACACCCCTTAGACAAAATAAATAAGCTAAAAGCATTGGTAATGGGACTAGAAAGACATGTTACCCATGCCTAATGGCCCCCTCTATCTAAGGTCCTTTCTCACTTCTTGCTTCTCTTTTCTTCTCAAATAAGGAATAATAGTTGTCCATGGGAGCATTCTTATGTTTTGAGGAGGTGGATTGGTCCTAGAGTGACAATGTGAAGTCACTAAAAGTGGTTGGTTTTGGCTTGGACTAAGGTTGGAGTTTATTGGGTCATTTAACCATGACTCTCAGAAGGGACTTCATGTGACCATGATTAGGACATCCATTCCATTCTATATAAGATCCATCAATTCTCTCCATAACTTACCTCATTGTCGATTTTCATGTTTTTGTTTCATGTCTTAGTTTGATGTGTTGAAATTCCTATATAGATTCTCTAGGTTTGGTCCTTAACTTTCCATAACCATTTATCAACTATGGGGTTCATAGACTTCTTAGTTGAGGTTATGCAAGGGAAAAAAGGACATGTGCCATTATGGGGAGGACCTAGTTGCATATCTCATGGTTTGGTTAGTTAAGCTTCTTACCCTTAGATGTTGCTACAATCAAATCTTTTGTGTACTCCATCGTGCATCCAACTGTGTGCTTCTTAAAGGCATTCTTTTTCATCAAATCTCATTCTCTAATCATTTCTCCATTTTTGGAACTACAACACCCTCTTCTAATATTTTCATCATTTTATTGGCTTTTCAGGCTTCCATTTGACCCCAATTTTCTTCAAAAATTCCTTATATTTTTCAAATTTTGACAAAGTCAATAGTGGTCACTAGCCATATCAACTTGGCCCCATTGAGTAGGCCCTGTTGATGTAGCCCAAAAACTCTATAAATACCACCAACACTTTGAAATTTTTTATCATTTTATTTTAAATGAGAGGGGAATTTTTGTAATTTTTTAGAGCCCAAAACATTCCAAAGCCCATAACTTTCACATCATTTATCCAAATCACTCTGTTCTTCGATCCTATAGCTACTAGAGGTAAGCTCTTAGTCATGGGGGCCACAAACCTTAAGGTTTCTGAAGAAAAAATTTCAAAATTTTTCTAACTCCCCCAAATGATTAATAAATAGAATAACATTAAAATATCAATTTTTGAGAGTTTAACCCTTCTAAAAAACTTTGACAAACATAAAATTATTTATTAATATTAAAATAATCAACCAGGTCATGATCACAACTTAGCCAAGTGTAGCTACCCCAAGAGATAAGGTATTTCCAATGGTTTAAAGTTACACATTAAGTGCTAATCCTTGGTCATGTTGTGATTATATATGACACCTAAACCAAAACACTTGTAGGAAGAAGGACTATCACAACCAAAGGAAAAATGACGCAGAATTGGAAGGGGTTAGGAAGAACAATCCCAGAAGTAGGTAGTAGAAACTCATGCAATGGGACCTCTTCAAGCGGAGCTTGAAGTGTAATTTGTTCAAAAATTCTTGAAGAATAGTTTACAACTAAAAATCCCAAAGAAGAGAGGCACCAAGGCCTATACTAATACTTGAGGTCACAAGCCTACCTAGATACGATCAAGCCTCACGATGTCCAATGCTTAGTTCTCCAAGAACTAAACTTTGGATCATTCTTGGAACATGCTCCACCAGAAGTTAAGACACAAGTGCAAAGCTCTCCCATGTGGCTGATCATCACTACTAGTGGGGAGTGGTACATGGGAAAGACATATCTATTTTGGAATCGCAGAAAGGTAAGAGCCACTGTGAGAATCAAGGATACTCAGGTGTCTTATTCAAAAGAAGCGATTATGCAGTCTCTTATTTTACTTGATTCTAGCACTCAATTGGCAAAAATCTCCATGCAAGTAGACCTTGAGATAAAAATGGAGTGGATCCAATAGTGTTATGAGGTTGATCACAAGGAGTTTAGTGTGCTCACACTAGCGAAGTGTATATACTTCAAGATAGTGGCCTATCACCTCAATTTGACAGTAAGGCCTAGCAAGGTGACAACCTTCTCCGCTCATTCCTATGCCACTCCATGTAGAAAATTCCTTGTTAACATTCCATAGCTAATCTATCTAGAGATAGATAAGTGCTTCAAGGAGAATGAACATGGAAAGAAAACCTTGTCGTTTCCATGCCTTATCAGAAAAATCTATAAAAGGGCAAGGATAGTTCGCTACACCAATGATATGATAAGGCATACTCCCATCACCTCTTGATCTAAGATGATGAAGGATAAGATCCTTACCATGTCAAAAAAAAAAGAGGAGCAGTAACCACCACCTCCACCACCCACTTAGAAAATAACGTTGGAGGCCCACGTAGCGATTAAGAACCTACGCGAAATCCAAGAGCAACTCTTGCATTAGCAACAATAGTAAGTTGAAATAAGTGGTGGGGATCCATCTGTGTACCATCCTGCAATAAGTCACCTCAACAAAGTGGCTCCAATGATCAGCTAGATGGAGGGTGATGGACCAATATTCTTAGCTCAAAGAATGTAGCTACCTACAAGGTTGAATCCTAGTGCTTGAGAGGTGAAAATGTCTCTCTCACAACAAAAATAATTCTTAGAAATCTCTAGGAATGCTGCTACCTTTTTGGTGTGCTTGGAGAAGGGTGAAGGAGCAACTGTATTGGTGATGTAGCACCAAGGATAGGAGATAACAACAAAAGTTTTTATTGATAGAATCATTGAAGCTTTGAATGCACCTATGGCTCTTGTACCAAATGTTTTTGCACTTAAAGATGTGCAAAATTCCACAAGAATTGTAAGCAAAAGATTGAGTGCAGCCCATCACAAAGAGTTACTACATTGACTAGTGGGAATTAAGTAACTGATTCCAGATATCTTTGATTTTTTGGATAATATCACCATAACTTACTTGGAACTACTTGAAGCAAAGGGCAAGTGCATCATTTTATAAGGGCAACCTGAAATAACCCAAGCACAAAACTAATGCTTGGTAGTAGAGGTTGCCGAATTAAGAGCCTATCTTGTTGATCCCACGCTCCTCAACCCTGCATGGACAAGAGTTGAAGCTTTTCAGCAACTTCAAGATAGACTCAAACAAGTTGAGGTGGAGATGGTGATGGTAGTGTTTGACTAATTTGTTTTTGAGGCCAAAATATATTTAGTTCAAAAGGATTTGGTCTAGATGCATCAAGAGAATGAGATGCTGACTGTAGAAATTCATCATTTGTGGAATGTTGATGTGTAGAAAAAAAAAATGCAAGAATTCATCCATCATTAGTAGGAGTAGCTAGTGAAGGTGAATACTAAGCTTAGAAGATTAGCAATAGAGAATAGAAATATCTCTATGGAGGAAATTCGTGCCTTACGCCAACAATCTATGATTGAGATTACTACTTGGAAGAATGAGGCTCTCAAATTTGAGAGAGTCAAGAACCACTACAGAGATCGGGTTGCCCTATAGAAAGAAATTAATGAAAGACACATCCAGATGGCTAAGGCAAAAGTTAATAAGACCCTCCAACAACTCTAGTAGGAAAAAGAGGTGAGACAACCTGTCATTAATGGGATAGATGCCTACAATAAAGCAAAGATCAGCATGAAGGAGTTGCAAATAAAAGACATGAATGAATTCATGGAGCTTGCGAATCTTAGATATGCAAACTTGGTAATGATAACTACCAGATAGCTGTGGTCAGAGTTAGAAAAATAGATGGTTATCTTGTACTTGCTATACGAGGAAAAATTCAAGCACCACAAGGAGACCATGCAAAAGATTGAGACTACAAACACTAAACTTGAAGTTCTTAGGGAAAGATTCATTGGTCAAATATCAATTTTTGAGAACCTCTCTAGAAGAATGAATGACTACCAAGAACTGCAAAACTCAATTAGGGCATTTGACATTGAATATAAAAAATTTGCTACCTAGTTTATCAATGTCAAGGATCTATTCCCAACAATGCCTTGTCCATGGGATGTGCCCATTCTAGCCCACATTGATGAGGCTGTGTGTACCATGCACAATCCAAAGAGTAAGGAGGTGAAGATGAAAGCATTGTTGGATGATTTCCATCTTCCACTGAAAGTTGTAGCAATAGCAGGATAGCCTCAACCACCATGTGCACTTGAAGTAGGAGAAGGCCCTTTAGAACCTCAAGAGCCTTCACCAGTTGGGACTGTTTAATCTTCTCCATCTTTTTCATGCCATCAGAGGAGAATGTGTTTATTAAATTTTTTCTTGGTGTTCAATTCTATATTCTTGAACACTAGAAAATTTTGTATTGATTGTATATCTATACACTCAGACACTTGGCATTTTTTTGTGTTTGTTTATGTTTGTAGTAGGTCTATCATTAGTCAATTAATGAGATGCGACTTACACTAGGCTGCGATATCGCGTACGCGATATCGCGGCCGTCACGATATCGCGTCGTCTCCTGCGATATCGTGTACGTGATATCGCATCCCGCTGCCATATCTATAAATAAGAGGCAGCACTCCCTTCATTTCCCAATCCTGGCTAGTGTAGCGAAGCTCTGGCAGATTGATCACTCCAGAGTTAGAATTTTTTCCCCATGTGCCCACAGTAGGAGTCCTAGAGTGAACGGATCTTTATTCGAGCAGCTTGTAACTTGAACCCAAGTTGTGTATGGCAATAAAGACGAACTTGTTTGGATAAACCTTGCAGCACGTGGTTTCCTTTATTGCTTTTATTTCCTGCTTTCCTAGTGCATTCAAGTACGACTTGATTACGAGCGTCTACGAACGTGTACGGCTAGTTAAGGAATTGGCTGCTTGACGCAATGCATATCAATTACGAGCATTGGCTGCTTGGTAACCCAGTAGCGTATTCCAGGATTCTACGCTTGGTAACTCCAGGGTCCAATGTGTACGGCTAGTTGAGGAATCGGCTGCTCATTGCTAGGCTAGATCGTGTGATAAGTACGACTTAGTTACGAGCACCCACGGGTGTGTACGGCTGGCTAAGGAATCGGCTGCTTATCACACGTAGGCTAAATAGGTGCCTCAGTACGACCACTTCGAGCACTTGCGTTACGTGTGGCGATCCCAGTAACGATTAGCGTTTGGTAAGCTGCAGTTGCATAGTTCAGGGTGTGTCCGGTAAGTGGGAACGGATGCTGACGCTAGTTAATTTAGACTTAGATCTTTAGTTAGAGTTAGCTTAGTTTCTCAAACCTTTCTCCTGGTAGCATAGAAGATAAGCCAAAAATACCAAAAAAATCACATACCTCAGACTTGCTTAACCATACACCGTGACACTTACAAGCAAGCCTGGGAAGACAACGAACGATTAACCCCAAGTGTTTCTTGTGGTGTTAAGGCATTTAGTCTGCGGAGTTCGACCGGATCGCGCGTGCACGCTCGTATTCGTATGGTTGAGTGTAGGGGTACCTCGCCACTCATCATTGGCGCCGTTGCCGGGGACTAAGTGTTTTTACGCCAATTGAACATAAGGGATATCACTCACATCGTTGTGAGCCTAAAACGAACCTTAGGGTTAATCAGTTAATTCAGAACATAAATAACGGTGAAAATTAGCACACCATTAGAAATGGCTTCTTCTCATGCAATCAACTCACCTAAGGACAATACAGGAGAAAGTCAGGATCATACGCATAACCGAAATCAACCATGTCCTCAACAATCCAAAGTCACATATACTCATCCCGATGAGTATGTGCCGGATTTTACCTTTGTTTTCCATCAAGATGAGCAACTGCGGTGGAGAGACATGCAAGGTAACATCGTGTTACCCCCAGATCGATCCGCTCCCAACATGCTTTCCCGTGCTTTGGTACAGTATGGCATGCATGAGCTGCTTGCTGAATACGTTTTGGATGATTATGACACAAGGGATTATCATCCCACAAACGCCCAACGTATTCGGGATGCAAGGCAGGAGAGCCAACATTCACTATTGAAGGGCAAGGTTCCCCACGTCATTAGTGAAATAGGAGAAGAGGAACCCCTCACGATGGGTTTCTTAGAAAATGATGTTCCTCCTCCTCACTCTAGTGAAGAGGTTAGGCATCAGGGCCTTAGATCAACGATACATATTCCAGGCTCTGATCCCCGTGAGCACCAGCTGTTCACGGCAGGAACAATCACTCGCACTAATGACGGACTCGTTGATCGTCACAACGATCGGGGCCGAAGCAGCCGAAGAGAAGGCAAGAAACATCACCATGGTGATGGATCCCCTTCTTCTTCCCCTTCATCACATCATTCACACTCTCCTTCCACATCTGGGCGCAGCCACCATGGGCATAACGCGAAGAGTAAAGGTAAATGAGATGAAATGCCTCGACAGGAGGGTCGAGAGGAGTTAGGACAAGGGCAAGGACGTAGGGAGAATAGGGAACCACAACGGAGACATCACAGACGTCATGAAAGAGACGATCATGACGAACCCCTATTCGCAACCCGAAGTATGCTGGATATTAGAGAGACAGTTAGGATTCCCACAAGGCATTTAAAAGATAGTAGGATCAAGCGTTTGGATATAAATAATATCCCACGTTTTGAAGGGGGATACAATGCTGATCCTCAACACCATTTACAGGCATTCCACGATGCCTGTGCCTTGTAGAACATAGACAATGAGTGGCAGAAACTCAAGTTGTTCCCAAGGACATTCACTAAAGAAGCAAAAAGCTAGTACCGGTCCTTAGAGCTGGAAACCATCAGGAGGTGGAGTACGATGCTTGAATTGTTCAACAACAAATATCAAATGTACTCCAGAGTGTC
>MNCI01014694.1:235718-251949 GCA_015680685.1 Gnetum montanum
TTTAGTCTGCGGAGTTCAACCGAATCGCGCGTGTACGCTCGTATTCGTATGGTGGAGTGTAGGGGTACCCCGCCACTCATCATCAATAATCGCATACCTTCCCAAATTTTTAAGGAACTCAAAGAGAAGTTTTCATTCAGTTGTGGGGGTATGATGAATCATGGATTGGCTACATTGATTAGGCCCCATCAACTAGGTCCCGTCAATTATGCCTTATTGACTAGGCCTCGTTGATGGATGATTTGATGCATTGATGTGGCCCTATCAATGTAGTGTCTATTTTCACCTATAAATACATGCTCACCTATCGTATTTCTCACATGTCTTGTCATAGTTGTAGCATAGCTCTTACAGTTTTATCATTTGGAAGTTAGAATATTTTTCTAAGTGTCTGCAGTAGGAGTCAAGAGTGCACAGATTTTTGTTTGAGCACTATTGTACCTAAGCACAACAGTGTGTGCGATAATAAAGATGATCTTTTGATCAACCTTGTAGCACTTTGGAATATATTAATTAATTAATTAATTATGATTTTAATGTTTTATGCAATTTCCCTTAATGCCTTAAGTAATTAGATAATTAATTAGGCTAAATTAAGCTAGACTAAGCTAGATTTAGTGATTAATTAAGCACATAAGTACAACCACTTCGAGCATATGCTTGGTGCTTGGTAATTCTAGTAACGCTTAATGTTTGGTAACCTAGTAGTGCTAACATGTTTAGGATGTGTATGACAAGTGGAAATAGATGCTTATGTTAGGATTATTTAGGTGTAGTTAGTTAAATTAAATTAGCAATTAGATTACTTGATTTCTTTCATCCTTTATTTTCAGCACCCAAAACATAAAACATAAAAATAATAAAAATTATACGCCTCAATTACACTATTGAGACCAACCTTACCCATGTTAAGCATGGGGCCATTATCAACAATAAGCTAGTGAAGCCAGATCACAAGCTAGGAGTGCAACTAAATTATGTTTTGTAAGATTATCTATTATCATCAACAAGTGTATGCTCCAATTCATTGAAGTTGTTCAAAGCTATCATGAAATTCTCTTTTCCACCACTTCTCAGCATCTTAATTAAAGAAATAAAATATCATCCAATTTTTTTAGCTTTAAATGGTTTTCAACCTCATCAAATTGAACTGATAAAATTCAAGGTTTCCACACCATTTGATAAAATTCAAGGTTTCCACACCATTTAGTAAGACCAGGAGCATTCTTCAGGCAACTTAGACTGCCGTAGAGAAGATGCTCCTGAATTTCATGGTGATTAACCGTAGACTAAAAATCAACGCCATTCAACACAGCATGGGAAGTAGTAAGAGCAAACTAAGTTTTGCTATAATATCTTATAATGGGTATCGTGAGCAGAAAGGAAAACCAACAAAGTGTTTGCCGTATCATGCACTAACCTCATATGGGCATGTATGTCTCCCTCCATGAAAACTGAGAATGGATAGTGGGAAACTTTGAAAAATTTGCTACAAGGCAAGAAGAAGAAGTAGCTACAGAAACTTCAGGTACATAAAAGACAACTGTACAAACCCTAGTAGTCTCTTGTCTTTAATGTGCCGTCATTGACAACCTGCAATTTGCTGCCCAGGTATATATTTTTTAGCTGGACGACTAGCGACTTATATACTACGTTAACATCCAAAGGCAGAAGGTAGGATAGCGTCTTGAGGTACTATTTAGATCTATCCCAATACAAACTGGAATAAAAAAAAAACAGCAATCAACCTTATTTGAAACTTGAAAAGTTTTAAGTTCATTGTCAGCCCTGTTCGTACGTTTGAAGAATGGTTGTTTGAAGAATGGTTGTTATGGGCCATGATTGTTACAGAATCAGCAGTGTTTCATCATTAAATGTTGACACAATTTTTAATGCACTAACTAGGTATATCTTTCATCAAATTCTTCTGATAATGCATAAGATAAAAAGCATAGGATTTAGTAAAAATACATGAACTTAGGTAAAATGCATGCCATGTGGTACAATGGATTAGAAGAGATTTACCATCATGTGTGAATGAAATCCCCTTTGAAACTCACCCATCAGAACTATGAAGCCCATTAGAACTATGCACAACTCCATGAACTTCCTTGACAGCAGTTGATAGAAACGACGGTTAATGTTGGTTTCTCCCATAGGGCCGCTATGAACAGGAAACGGCAGGCAAGCGTGAGAGGCACATCAAGAAACTTCAGACGCCTATAGCAAGTCAGGACGGTCATGAATAATGTAACGAACGGTACATTATGCCGTTATATCACTTTATGCACTAATTTTAATTTTTTTTTTCAAATGCTTAAACTTTCACTATTTTATAATTCAAATTAGTAGCATGGTTTTTCGGCTTTCAGATCCTCAAATCCTTAGATACTGACATATTACATTCTTCAACTTGTAAACCATTTTCAATCGGGAAACTCCTTATGGTCCCATTGCATTGCCCTGTTTCATTGCATTGCCTAATTGCCCTGATAAGTATAGTTTTGTTGTCTGCATGTGTACCACAGTAGCAAGTATAAGTTTTTATCCATGGTAACACTGCCAAAGATGTTTCCATCCTCAGTGACAACATCATTGCTAGTATTTAGTTTATGCTTAGGTGTAGTCTTCTTGTTAAAATTTCTACTGTCACTTAAAATTGTTTATGTATCTAAATTCCAAAATAGTCGTTGATTTGGAGTGGCAGTGTGTGTAATGAAATCAGCACCTCTATTGTAGGAATAAGTTTTGACTTGTTAGTCACGACAATCTCTTAAAATTTTTTGTCAACCTAGAGTCAGTGAAGCAATTTAAGATAGACTTTCACCATTATGACTTCTCCGTAAAATGCACAATGCACAGGGGATCACATATTGTTTAAACTCTGAGGAATTGAATTTTTATAGTGGAATCTTGAAGTTTGATGTTACAGGAATTGAAAATTGATGTCGCTGTAGTATGGACATGAAAGAGGCTTAATGGTTTAGAAAATAAAAAGTTTCACTTTAAAAGAAGGTTATATAGACAATTTGTAATTAGCAAGTAAGCTTCACATGTAGTTGTAAATGGTAAATAGTATAATGTAGTAAGCAATTAGGTCAAAGGAGATCTAACCTTAAATAAAAGCTTCATCTATCCTTGTATATCATATAAAGGTGAGATATGACTTATATCAAAGGTTGTGTATCTTTACTACTATTTTATTAACAAATTTTATTTTCATTAATGTTGTTATACATATGGTTAAAAATATTTCATTAGTGGACTTTTAAATAGTGCTAAACTCTAGTAAGTGCCCCAACAATATTTACTGAAAATTGGTTTTTGATAGTTATTATATAATTTCCTTAGTTTTCATATAAGCATTTTAATTCCAAATTACTTTAGAAATAGTTAGCTTCATTATTATTATTATTATTGTCACATAGCCCTTTCCAGGTGAGACTATTCTCAGGTTTTCGTACCCATACGAGAGGCACCCTGGGCGATAGTCTCCTAAAACGAGTTCTCATAAGTATTGGCTTGTCCAAGATTTATGCATCAACATACACTTAATCATACCTTTGCATATCATAAGTGTAATTGGGAAGATAATGAATGACTGTTAGGTGAAGTTCACTTCCTAGAGGCTAGTGTATCGGAAAACATAGAATCCACAAAATTCAAGTGGATCATGCGTAAATGCTTAGTGATTCATATGGTTGAGCATAGCGGTACTCATCGCTCATCAATTAGTGTAGATTCTATGCTAACATATGTGAGGGTTAATTCCTATTATTTCATCATATGACCAAGGAAAGGTTATTGGCCATTTGATTGTGATCTCTAATAACTTTTATTTCTACTCTTGTGTGAGCTAGGGCATTGATAATTACGAGTTTACCATTTTTCAAGAACACATATTTGAGATATTCTAGTCATGTTTTGAGTTCAATGGGCTTCAGTTTAGTTGTTTTAGGAATTTCTAAGATAGGTACAACCCAAGATATTTAATCCAATTAGAATATTAATTATAACTCAACATTGTCCACTAGAATTGAACATATGCCTTAGAGCTCTTAAATTAAGAGTCTTACCACTAGGCTAATACCTCAAGGTTATAACAATATGAGATTGCTATATGTACCCCTTGGGATATATAGTTAACATGAAAATTTCATAAAATATAAGCAAAACATAATGGTGTGTTAGATTAGATATATTGGAATTAAACATGTGATTCGCAAACCACAAGCTATATGTCCTAACTAAGTGAGTAATGGCTTAATGATGTAATTTTAAAAATATATATGTCTACAATAATGTTAAAATAAAAAATTTAATATAGGAAAAACTTAAATCTTACAATTCTATTTAACTACATACACCTTAGTACATATAGTTAACATAATATTTTGGTAGAACTTAAGTAAACATAATATTAGCCTATCTATTGGATTCAAAACTATGACTTATAAACCACAAGCCACATACTCTAACCAAAGTAAGAAATTCTTCAAAGTTTAGGAAAATATAGCTAAAATTCCCTCCAAGCGAAGAAAAACTAATATAAGAAAAATTCAACCTTTATAATTCTAGAAACTTGATGAGTGGCGAGATACCCCTACACTCAACCATACGAATATGAGCATTTCACGCACAATTCAGTCGAACCCCGCAGAAGGTCTAGTTGTGGTATCTAGACAGTTACTCGTAGATCGCAGTTTGCTATCTTCCCACCTGGACTAGTATTAGCTTTGTCACATATGGTTTAGTCTAGAGTGAGGTGTATGATGCGCTCCTATACTACTACTACTCTTGGGCTAATGGAAAATAATATTAACTAAATTAGGAGAGGGAGAGAGTGAGAGAGAATCTAATTAGCCTAAGTGTGATGAGCATCCGTTGCTTAATCATCCGTACACATCTTGGACCTCGTGCACGACTACTACTGGGATTACCAAGCACAGATCCTAGGTACGCTACTGGGTTACCAAGTAGTCACACTTAAATGCTCATGATCAAGTCGTACTCATTCCGCGTTACTAGGATTTTAGGGTAAAAAGATGTTAACTACGAAAGCAATAAATAACAATAAAAATTAAATAATTAAACTAAGTGAATGCTGCAATGATGAAGTAATCTCGATCTTTATTGTCAGTCATGTGTGTGTTCAAGTACATCACACTCGAATAAGGATGTCGTACAATTACAATCACCACACTGCGAGCATGCACTAGGAAGAAAGGGTTAAGAGAAGAACTACTTAAAACTAAACACTCAAAAGAAATTTTCAAAAACTGTCTACCTTTTATTTATAGATGAGGAGATAGGCTACAATATCACGTATGCGATATCACGGCTACGATATTGCTGCCAACAAAATGATAACTCATCAAAACTCTTCGGAAGGAGAAGGAAGGGAATGAGATGAGAGGACAGGGATTATTAAAATTAGAACTAAATTACTATATTTGCCTCTTAGACATAAAGCTAACATGAAGATTTTGTAGAACTTAAGTAAACTATAATAGTGTGTTAGATGAGCATACCCATTGTTAAAATTGAGTTTGTGACTTGCAAACTATAAACCATATTCTATAGACTCTTTGATTTATAACCTTGCACTAGTAAAATAAGAGTACGTATCACTCTCAAACTTTTTTTTCTTCTTCTTGTGGGGGTGGGGGGAAAGTAATTGTTGGAACCTTGGAATAATTGTAGGGGGGTGTTTAAACACACATACACCCTAGTATATAACTCAATGCTACCAAGCCCATGTTGGTAGCTGCATTTTCCAACTTTTTGCTTTGGTAGAGTGGAAAATCAAATATAGAAATTTTAGTAATATAAAACTAGGTTATATATATATAGTAAAGAGAGGATGGATGAGTGATTCCGATTTTATCAATCTTGTTTCATGGTCCAGGGCTTGGTTATGGTTAACATAATCTTCTTTAAGTTTTTCTAGGCCAATTCATAGAGATATATATATTTAAACTAGTTCTGTATTGTTTATTACTAATTCTGATGCCAACTGAAAACTAAAATTTCTGCATTTGATTTTCCACTCTAACAGAGCAAAAAGTTGGAAAATGCAGCTCCCAACATGAGTGGATCTAACTACTCTATTTTGCTCATGTTGGCTAATATAATCCGATATATTCAAATTTTTCAGATCCGATTTATGAAAAAGACCACCGATTTGCCTATCCGATTTTTCAATCTATGGCCAGAAACGTGAGGGTAGCCGTGCACCAGGAGAAGCTCAAAAGCCAACGCTTTGCTTCGAACATTAATGCTGTCGTTTTAATCGTATATTATTCCTCCACTCTGGTTCCACGGATTTCTCGTGAAAAGTGGCAAGATAATGCTGAAGCAGCAGAGCTTATTGGTCAAAGAAAGAACTCTCACGGCATTGCTGCTTCAACGATCTTCTTAATTCCGAGATTTTTTTTTAAACTTTTAAACGGACCATTTTTGCATGCAGATTGAATTGATAAGTGAATGCTAAGTCGTCTAAATGGAAATGAAGAAGAATAAGCTAATGATTTCTGTAATTTGGGTTTGGGCTAAACAGCATTGCCCGTATTGCTGCTTCCGTTACAGAACGCAAATGTAGCATTAGTGAGGTTATACGAGGCAAGGGAAATCCGCTCGTACAACTTGATCTGAAATTTTTGACGCATCCTCGACAGTACCTGGAAAGATGTGTTGCCTTAAAGCTAAATAATCGAACAGCCTTGGTATCTTTCAAGTCATCCACTGTGTTTCCTATCATGTTGTTTTCCATATGGTTTATGGCTACAGAATGTATGCAATGCACCTGAGAAATGTGACTCTACTGATCTGTGACGGAAGAATGACCATGAAAAATTGTGAAACTATATCCTGGAGAGAACTTATTAATGTATGGGCACATGCTCTGTGACGGAAGAATGACCATGAAAAATTATGAAACTATCTCCTGGAGAGAAAACTTATTAATTTTTGGCCAGATGCTGGCATGGGAATGTTGATACCAACACAAACATGCACCTGGCGCATCCAGATCTTGTATAAAACGGATCCTAAACCGCAACCATGAATCCATGCAACACAACTGTGCATGAATATTGTTGTTGTTGCTGCTGCTTGTTTCTTCAAAAGAGAAAAGTTGCTGTAATAGCAATGTTGTGTTTTAGTCATGGCTTCTGCGGGAAAACAAGGAGTTGTTGAATATGCTGGTGTTGTTGTCTTCATTGCAATGGTTCTCTTGTGCAATCTCTCCAGTTGCGCCTGTGAACTGCCGGTCCAGATTTTGGTGGATGACGACTTAGTCAGTACAATGTTGTTTTCATTTGTATAAAACATCATTTTGTTTTTGTGCAACGTTTTTGTTGAGGTTTCGAATTGCTAATAGGAATTTGGGTTTTGGATGTTATCTGTGCTTTTATTGATGCAGGTGGTGCTTGATAACGGCATTGTGAAAATTGCACTGAGCAATCCAGAAGGCACCGTTGCTGATATCAGGTATTCAGAAGAAGTGAAAAATAACTTGCTCATGCCTAGCGTTTCTCCTAGGCGCAGGGGGTAAGATTTATATCATGTTTCCTTTTTTTTTTTTTGTGTTCTTGAATATATTGGATTTCAGAATCTCAAATCTGAGTGAATAAGAATGCTTCTTCTTCTCCTTTGATGCAGATACTGGGATCTGGATTGGAAGAAGCCTGGATTTCCATTGATGTCTGATTTGTAAATCATCTGTCCTTATTTTATGCAGTCACAATGATAGGATCATGTGTTACGAATGTATACTTGAATTATGGTTCATTTTCTTTCTTTCTAAATTGTTACAGGATTAATGGTGAAGAAATGAGAGTTGTGACTAATACATCGGAGCAAGTTGAGGTTTCCTTCACCAGAAAATGGACTCCCAAGTACGAGAATACTTCAAGGATCCCTCTTAACTTTGATATAAGGTACCCAACATCTCTAATTCAATCTTTCACTTTCAGGAACAATGTAATTCATGACTATTTTATTGATATAGTGATCTATGATTTTATTCTTTCCTGAGATCGACATCCAACATGAAAATTAACTTTTGCAGATATATTTTGACGAGAGGTAAATCAGGATTCTATGCCTACGGCGTTTACAAGAAACCCAAGTTGTTTCCTACTTCAGAGCTGGTTCAGACTAGAATAGTGTTTCGTTTGAACAGCGACATGTACGTTTTGATGGCATTTTCGGTTCTACAAATTTTGAAATAAGAATTGCAAATGTTTAGCTAATTTTGTTTTTTCAGATTTACTCGCATAAGAATATCAGATACCAAAACTCGGGTGATGCCAACATTGACAGATCTGCGACGAGGAAAACAGATAGCTTTCAAAGCAGCCACCCAACTTTATAGCTACACCAATTCGGATGTGGCAGGAGAGGTACTTTCAATATTTTTTGATCAAACACTTTAATTTATTTTTTAAAAATCTTTTTAAAGTTTCTGGGGATTTTCATGGTGATTTTCACAATGCAATTTTTAGATTTGCAAGACCTAAGGTACTGTCGATAACCATAGCTTAAAATAAGGTTATGTTGGCTTGATTACGGAAGAACTAATAGTAAAAATTGGGTACTGTGTTGTATAAAGAAAGAAATTAAATCACTTGTATGTTCTGCAATATATGAATTAGTAAAGAATATAAGATGTTTCTGGGTTTTTGCAGGTAGACGATGAATATATGTATGCAGAAAATGTAGAGAATGCCACTGTATATGGTTGGATGGGAGAGACACCTAAAATAGGGTTTTGGACGGTGTATCCATCCATTGAATTTGTTAACAGTGGACCCACCAAACAAGATGTGACTGTTCATACTGGTCCAGTGTGCCTTATTGTAAGATCTGACACCTACTTTGGAATTCAGTATTGTTTTTTAAGAAAACTGTTAATTTTCATTTAAATTACACGTGTGTTCAGCGTTTTGAATTGGTAAGTTTGATTAGACCGAACTGTGCATTTCAATTTTTTGGTGTCAACAGATATTTCAGAGTGGTCATTTCATGAGCTTCAGCTCCATCGTTTTGAATCAAAATCAGTCGTGGAGAAAGGTGTTTGGTCCTGCTTTTGTATACCTCAATTCGGTCAAGAATTCGTCAGATGTTGCACCCCTATGGTGAGATGCAAAAAACCAAGTAAGAATTCTTAACGTTGTCCTCTTTTTCTTGTTTTAGTACTCAACAAACTAGCTGTAATAATAATTGTTATTTGCAATCTTTTGATATGAATTTTGTAGAGAGACGTTGAAAGGGGAAATTGGCCATACCCGTTTCTTAACTCTGCTTATTATTTAAACAAAGAGTATCGGACGATTGTGACAGGACGCCTTCTCGTCTCAGTTGGTATAGTTTAGTTGAAAGTACACAGTAGTTGTCAATTCCTAAAGAAATTGTATTAGTGTCAAGGGAACAATTTTCTGTTGATAAATTAATTATTTTTATAATGCTTGTTCAGGTACCTATCCAGAGTTCAATTCCCAGCTCAATTTGCTTATGTTGGTCTGTCAGCTAGTAATGACGAATCATCTTGGCAATTTGAGGGAAAGGTAAAACTTTTTATCAAGCAACCTACCTTTCTGTTTTTCTGGTTTTGTTTTTAGCAACATCATCTTCTACAAGTTGCAAATTGATCTCTCAAGCTGAAATATATTGAAAGAAATTTGTAACATATTCTAAATATTCTAATACATGTCTATAATTTTATTCTCACCTAGGGCTATCAATTCTGGACCAAAACAGATGATAAGGGTTACTTTAACATTACAAATGTTACTCCTGGAAGATATTTTTTGTATGCATGGAATAAAGGCCTTATGGGAGAATACAGACATCAATCCGTAATTGAAATCCAAGGTTACTCCTGTTAACATAACACCTATTTAAAATCATGAATACTTTTACGTAGTTGGAATCATTTAATAATTGTTTTCCTTTTATACTGCAAATAGGTTTCCCAATTCATTTGCAGGACATTATTTTCTTCCTACCAAGAACTGGCCCGACTCTCTGGGATATTGGGATTCCGGATAGAACTGCTGCAGAGTTCTATATCCCGAATCCCGAGCCAAACTACGTCAATACGTTGTTTGTAGACATTGGTAGGTAAATGTTTTCAGAATCTATCTTCTGACATTCGCAAATTTAAAAGCTTTAATGGTAATGGCTTCCATGAATCATGATTAGCTATTAATTCTTATTTTCCCGTACTGTGTCACTTTTAACTTGAATTTGTATTTGTATTTGTTTTTGGATTTATTTTCAGGTATCGGCAGTATGGAATCTGGGATAGATACACAGATATCTTCCCAGCTAGTGATCTGGTCTATACAACTGGAGTGAGTGATTATAGAAAAGATTGGCTTTATGCTCATGTGTCCAGGTATGCTTAAAATTTCAAGATGCTGCAGCAATTTCTGTGAATGAAATTTGTTGTTCATGAGCTTGATGAAATTTTAATAATGCCAACTCATATTAAAATGCCGTTTTCCAGGAAAACCACAATGGGAACTAACGTGCCAGCCACATGGAGGATTGATTTTTGGCTGAATAATGTAAACACCAATGGTGTGTATACCTTATGGATTGCCATAGCTGCTTCCAATTATGCACGATTTGAGGTAAACACAAACACCAATCCTAGATGCACCAGAATCTATTTAATAGCTTATTTCTGTTAAGAATTCTGGGTTCAACCAATAATCTGAATCTGAGACAGATGGCGCATGCACATGAGGGCATTGTGCGGTTTTGTGTGGGTTTTTGCATGGCACACCAAAAATTTTGAGGGCGCAGTAGCAAAACTGTGCGTTAAGTGAGCGATGAGAATTATGGGGAAATTAGGTAAACACAAAATCGAATGAAAAAATTAATGTTAATCTGGCGGGCTTTTTTTTAACAGTGCTACTTCATGCAATATTTTATTTTCACCTCTTGTTTTTCTCCACGAACTCTCAAAGAAAAACCATGGAAAACTGGATTTCGTGCGATATTTTATTTTCAGCTCTTGTTTTTCTTGATTTTAAAAGGTAGCTTTCCAAAAAATATGTTGCCTGCCTTGCACTTGATCCTTGCTTATGGTAGAATGGCTTTGTATTAAAAACTAACCTTTGCTTCTTAGCGGCTCTTTCTGTTGTGTAAAACCCCGGAAGAAAAAAAAAATCCAAGTTTTCACGCATGTATTTTAGTTGTTTTCATCTGTATATTTTTGTTTTTTGCAAATGAATTTCCGCATTTTAAGTCCATACATTAGGGAAAAATGCACACGTTTTTTGCACAAGCATTATGCAAAAATAAATACTTTTACCCACTTTCATTGAGTCGGATTTATGGCAAAGAGCAGTATTCCTTTAGACGATTTTTTCTTTTTCAAAGTTATAATTATAACTTAAACGTTACCCATTGGAATAGAAATTTATGTAATACTTTGCCGACTTGTGTCTTTCAGGTTCGATTCAACAATCCTGATGTTAGCCCAGCCCATTTCGCAGAAACATTGATAGGCAACGACAATGCAATAGCTCGGCATGGCATTCATGGCGTTTACCAACTTTTGAATATCAGGGTGGATCCAAGGCTGCTAATCCCAGGCACCAACAGGATCTACCTGACCCAAAGAAATGCTGTGCTCTTCGCAGGCCACATGTACAATTATCTCAGGATGGATGGTCCTCAATAAAGATCCTTCCAAACACTAAAACTCTCACTTTTGTTTTAACTTTATGTCAACATGCTTTCAGAAGTAGAAATCTGATTGTTCAACAGTTTATGAATAGGTCTGTAGCTGTTGGACTACAAGTCCAATCTCATCCACATTCGTGATTGAATTCCAAAAACATGCAAGGGTTAAGGATGTCCAAAAGATTTGACTTTGAAAGGGACTAGTTTATGCTAATTTTTTTTTGGTTTTTTATTTTATTTAGTTTCTTGAATTTCAAGTGCAAGGGTTTAGGATGTTCAAAAGATTTGACTTTCCAAGGATAGTTTATGTTAAATTTTTTGGTTTAATACGTTGTCAAGTAAGCATTATTAATTTCTAATTTGTGGCCTCTAATGAATCAAATCTAAATTTATGGATTGTAATTACCAAGCATGCATCCTTCATCTTTACCATGGTTACAAAGTATGATTTACTAAGGGTCTCATTATGTTAAATCAATTGGATCAATTACTAGCAAAGAAGATGCTTTAGTATGTTGGTTAAGATACACATAGAATTGTTCAAATAGATCTTTATAAAAATTTGTTTATCATGATGTGAAAGGAGAGCTTTTTGGTCATAGTAAATAATTGTTTTTATCATTTTTATAACAAGAAGACCAATACCTTTAGTAAGGCCTTGATGTATAAGTGGGAACTTCTTAAATCTCTCTCAATTTTCTCTAGTTGTATGATGATAAATGTATTCTTTAGCTTTATTAAATTTATTATGAATAAGATTATTCTTGGTAATTATGTCATGCAACTTTGGAGTTACATAGATCTACTATCTTTATAAAAAATATCTAGAAAACCTTTATGTAATCTATTATCACCTTTAAATAGATTATCTAGATCAAAAATCAATTTCTCAAAAGTTTTTCCTTCATTCTATTTAGACTATAGAGGCTAAAAGTCTCATTGCATGTAATTAACATTTTAGAAATACATACATAGGAAATTGTACTAATTTCTAATTTGCTCTAAGTGGTACACAATGATGAATGTGTAGCCCAATTTCTTTCATCAAAACAAAGCTACTATGGACTAATAACATATTTTGTAAAATTGCCATAAGATTGTAGTTCCAATACTTACTAAGCATGCACCATGTCTTCCAAATTTGTTTAAGCACTTGAGAACTAGGAATAAAATTCCAAGGAAAAATAAAGCAATGAAGAAAGTCATCAAATAAGTGTTATCATTTTTGGGGTTTTCTTGCATAATGCTATTTTTGAGGAGTATTCAAACATCATTTTCATCATTGTATTTTGCAATCTACCTATCCTTGAGGCAGATAAAGTACCACCTTATTTCAACAAAAGCATTCTTATGTTGCAAGCTCATTGTGGCAAGAGAACTTAAGGGGTGAGATGTTTACTAGTTACACATAGGCTTTCATATATAAAGTCTTAGCAAAAATATTTTGGTGAAGTAAATGAGATTGCTTTTCCTCAAGTTTTTAAAATATTAACTAAACTTTTGCTTCTAGAAAGGATGAGATCCAGTTATCAAAAATGATAAGGAAATTATGTAAATTGGAATTGAGATCTCTTTGGTAGTGAACATGCTTGAATAGAACCCTAAAGTAATCTTTCAAGGATGTGTATGATGTGATTCTTAATGAAAGAGTTGAAATACCTTAGTATTTAACATACCAATATCAATAAAGCAACACAATTGTAATTACAAAGACATGAGTCTTCATAATATAATTAGTTTTAACAAATAAATGCAAATTAACAAATGAAAATTATAACTATTTAGGATATTACATCAACTGTGATGGTTATAAATGTAGATATTAGATCATATAGTTACTTATGGTTGTACCTAATTTGGCTTATAAATGAACCATTGTCAATATTAATATTTTTTAACACCCTCCATCAAATAAAAAATGGGGTTATTAATATGATTGTAAACCTTGAACATATTTTTTAAGAATTGGGTGGTTTAGTAAAGCTATCAACAAATTGATCAACAATATTGATACAAAAGGTTTATATAAACCCTTCTATAAAGGCACGTCTAATGTAATGCACTTTAATCTTAATGTCCTTTATTATTTTATGAAAAATCAAATTCTTGGTAAAATTTATGACACTCTTGTTATTATAGTATAGTGTTATTAATTTAGGATTGGGCACAAGCACTTGAAGAGGTTAGGCTTTCGTTCATCTGCTAACCATTCTAGGACCTGCTTAGCGGGATGAGTATTATGGCTTCGAGTAATTTTAATCAAACCCATTTTATTAGAACAAGCCTATGATGATGATGACGATGATGATGATGAGTGTTATTAATTTATTATTATCTCCTTTTCAACTTAATAAACAATTCATTTAGCCACTTTAATTCATCATAAGATGAATAATGACTCTATATTTTAACTATGTGGTAGATAATAAAACCACCTTTTGTTTCATAGACCATCATGACATCATATTTCCTCTATGCTTAATGAGAAATCAAGTGGTATAACATCTTATTATAGTGTCTTACAACATTTTTATAATCTTCCAATTCAACTTTGAAAGAAAAATTATAAACTAAACCATAGTTTGAGTACCTTTAATATACTTTTGACTTTTGAGAGCCATTGTTATTTAATTTTTGATAGGTTTTTAGTTAAACTATCATAAGAGATTCATTAGATATGCAATGTTTCATATTATATTAGTTGAGTAAATTAGTTTATTGATAAAATGTTGAAACTCCATGGGTCCATCAATTAATTCGAAATCATTCTTTCTAAGACAACTACCTAGATCTAGAGGCTTTAGCCATGGTTTATACTCCAACATATTTTATTTTCTCAAAAGTTCAACCATGTATTTTTTCTAAATAATTCATATATAGTTAGGTCATAGATTAATCTCAAAACCCAAAACATAATTAAGCAAGCCAATATCCAACATTTTAAATTTTGATTTCACCTAATTCTTAACCTTTTGAATTGCGCCTTATGACTCCCTAGTAATAATGATGTCATCAACATATAGACCAAGTATAACAATTCTTGATAAGTCTTTAGTTGAATAAATATAAAGATTAAAAATTGCATCACCTCTTTGAAATTCCTCTTTATGTAAATAATTATTAAATTTTATGTACCATTCTTAGAAAGCCTATTTTAAATTGTACAAGGCTTTCTTTAGTTTGCATACATAATCTAGATAAAAAATTTTCACAAAGCCTTCATGTTGGTACATAAGTATTTCTTATTATATATTTCTATTCAAAAATGTAGATTTGAAATCCAACTACTATAACTTCCAATCATAAGTACTTGCAAGAGAAAGAATAATCTTAGAGTTTATTGCCTCATGGTTGGACAAAAATTCTTTTTGTAATTTATGTATTTATGTTGTATAGTCACAGCTTTTTATCACTAACCATGTCTTATACTTGTCAATGGTATTATCAAACTTCCTTTTAATCTTAAACACTAACCTACATGATAATAGTCTAGGAGATATGGTAAACCTAATAAGCTTTTAGGTTTTAGTCTTTTTGAGTATATCAAATTTTTTTCTTCATTCTCTTCATCTAGTATTTATTTTGAAGCGCTTCTTACATACTCATGGATTTTCTTTCTTTAAATATCTATTTTTTAAATCAGTCAATTTTAATGATTTTTCATAGAGAATTCTTTTCCACTCTTTATATGTCTCAATGGTAATTCATTGATGTATTTTAACTCTATTGGTTTGAAATCCTTTAATTGATTTTAAAACCATAATAATTGATAATCCACAGTTTCAAGATGTTGAATGGATTGATCATCCTACTTCATGTTAACTTCTTCATTAACATCTTCTCTTGAAGAACTCTAAGATTGTAACATCCTTGTCATTTTGTCAAAAGAAATTATTACCTTCTTACTAGAAACTGGTTATGGTTGAGTTTAAGAATATATTATTAAGAACCACATTTAGGATCAAAGGATCATCATCAAGAAGCTTAATCTTTTTCTCACTAAGGTGGTGATGAGACGCGAATTGCACAGGCCGCGATATCGCATACGCGATATTGCATCCACCGTGATATTGCATCCCCTGCGATATCGCGTACGCGATATTGCGGTCCGCTGCCAAATCTATAAATAAGAGGCTGCACTCCCTTCATTCGACATCCTAAGTGTAAAGTAGCGAAGCTTTGGCGGATTGATCACCCCAGAGATAGAATATTTTCCATGTGCTCGTAGTAGGAGTCCCCCAAGTGAACAGTTCTTTATTCAAGCATCTTTGTACCTGAACGCAAGTTGTGTACGGCAATAAAGACGAGCTTTGTGGATAAACATTGCAGTGCATGGATAGGTTTAATTAATGTTATTTACTGCTTTCCTAGTGACGCGGCATGAGTACGACTTGGTTACGAGCATTGACGAATGTGTACGGCTAGCCAAGGAATCGGCTACTCATCGCAAATAGATTCTCTCAACCCTTTTCTCCTAGAGCGTGGGACAAGTACGACTTGATTACGAGCATCCACGGATGTGTACGGCTAG